>JASVEL010007344.1:0-64073 GCA_032618575.1 Nicotiana noctiflora
TGGTCACCGATTCCTATGAGATTGCATTGGTGTGGCTTCAACTTTTTTTGCACTGGCGTGAATCACAATTCTTGTTTCTGGAATTTGACTAGGAAGAAACTTGTTGTGCAATTCAAATTGAGAAACATAGAATTCTGCAGACACATCCTCTTGAACTGTAGATGGTATGTTGGACGGTACCTCTGATGTAGTTTTCTGGCAGTTGTATGTATCATTATTAGTGTAGTAACTCAATATTAGAATACAGTTAAATAAATATAAGTATCTATAATACATTATACAACTTCAAGATTAACAAATCAGAATACATCTAAATACAGCTGAAATACACTTAAATATAGCAGTTAATTGCATTTATACATTAAGGTTAACACATATATGAATACAATTAAATACATATGATCAATATGTTAAGAATTAAAAATCAAAATACATCTACATATAGCTGAAATACATTTAAATACAACAGTTAATTGCATTTACATATTAATGTTAACACATATATAAATACAGCTAAATACAGATACTCAATATGCTAAGAATGTTAAACCTCAATATTATCTCCGACATCTATATCAACGCCATCATCACGTCTCCTATCGGTTCAGTTTGCTGATTTTATTGAAGATGATCTGAAAGCTTCTTGAAGTTATCATTGATCAATATTCTTAAAAACTTGAACTCTCCCACAACCTTAAAAATACAAAATAGTTAGAAGATTGCACCAAAAATATATGAATGCTAAGGATTAAACTGTAATGTTTAATCAGTGGTTAAATACTCACGTATTCTTTGAATGAATTTAGGTTTTTTCTCAAAGAATATACTTAATCAGTTTGGCCTTCTGGCAGTTAATTGTGATGCAAAACTTTATGTCCAATTTCGGAAACACAAACAGGAGGAATGTTGGGCTGATATTATGTTTCATTATGATGCCTTTCGCGTTCCTTGCGCTTTTTATGGGCGGTGATGAAGATGGACTAACAATTGCAACATGTTTCTTCTTACATGGAAGATCAAGTGTCAGAGAAAAGTCATCCGAATCCTCTCCCGATTTGTTTGAATGATCAATAGTAGGTCTGTTGTTAACATTGGCGGCTACATGAGGAATCTGAATAATAATAAGCTCTATATCGCTTGGACTGATGTCCTTAAAAATAATCTGAAAAAATAAATATAATAAAAATCTAACTAAAAACTTATAGATGCAGATCTGGAATACAAAATGATATTTCTATTGAATATAAGGCAGAGTTGATGATTTGGAAATAATATGCATATGTATGAAGAATTAATAAAGAAGGCTACAACATCTGTATATTTTTGTATGCATATGAATACTATTGTATGCAGTAGATGTATTCAACTGTATGCAAAATCTGTATGGATACAAGTTATACAGCTGATTATTAGTCCTTATGCATTTGTATACATGTATCTTGAATCTATATGCAAGTATTTTTTTCTTTAAGCATATGTATCCAAATATATACAACTGTATGCATCAATATGTGTATGCAGCTGATTATACAATTATTTCTATCTGTATGTATTTGTATATAAATGTATTTTGCAACTAAATGCAGAAACTAGAACAGGTATTGAAACATAAAAAATGTATGTGAATGCAATTGCATACTTCTATATGCAAACATATGCCTATTAATTATTAACAAAATCTAAACTAGCAGTGACACAATTTGTATATTACCATGTTTCCGGGGTCATTGAACATGCAGTTCATCAGATAATCAAATGTTGGCTGATTTCCGGTGGTTTTCCAATTGAGTAATCTGGGGACCGCGTCATCAACTCGGAGTGCAATTTGTAATCAACAGAAGAACAACACTCATAAAATCATACTTGCATAGCTAGGGGCATCCCGGCTATCCTGTAATACTTCTTCATAGCATCCATCTTCTTGCTAATCGGTTTTGTCAATATCTCAAATGCTTTTAAACCCCAATGATATTCAGAATAGTGCTCACCCTCTACTAAGTCAAAATGTAGCCTTGGTATAGTTGTACTATTCTTCTCGGGTGAATAAAATAAAGGTGTATATGAAATATAACAAAGATATCTTCAAGGCATCACCATCATTGTCGGGACCCCATTTCTTGTCATCGAAGAATTTCATCAAATGTTTCTTTTTGACAAGATTAGCACCCCCAAAGTAAGTCTCAATAAGCCGGATAGGGATCGTTTCACTAAACTCAAAATCTTCATCATTACCAACATATTTGAGTCCAGTCACATGCGCAAACTCCCTTAATATGAAATGTAATTCAGTACCATTGACGTGTACTACAAATACATTGTTAGGACTGCCATCTAACTGGAGAGCCATGAAGCATCTGAAGAGTTGATGTTAAACTTCACAGCGCTTCATTTAAAAAAATGAGCTGAAACATGTATTGCCAAATTGTTGGTACTGAACAAGAGTAAGGTTCTCTTTTAGTTGGGAGACTATATCAGTGTTAGTATAAACAGTAATATGGGGGCAAATTTTGGTTGGTGTTTGACAAATAAATTAATTCCCTGCAATTAACAATAATAAATACATGCTAATACAGTTGAATACATTGCATATTTCATATTAAATCAGTTTTGAATACATATCATACAGTACAAATACTTACAGAAGACTAAATGCAATGACAAGGCTAAATACATATTAAAAAACTAGATACCACACACATGACATTAAAAATAAGTAAGATAAATACACATGTATACATATGAATGCATATGAATACATTTGAAAACTTACTGAAAAATTGAACAGTTGCAAACAAAAATATCTACAACTGAATACACATTAATACATATGAATACAAGTAAAACTTACTAGAAAATTGAACAGTTGGAAACTACCAAAATACATAAAAATACATACACATACTTTAAAAAAATAGAATACAGTATACAAAATAGTGCAAAAATACAAACAAATACATATGAAAACAATATCATACCTGTAAAAAGATTGAATTATGAATATATATAATTTTTTATGAGATTGAATAAAGCAATTACCTTTTGGTGTCGTGTATCATTCATAGATTTTTTCCTCTTTGAAGCAACTGAATTTTTTGTTTCTTTTGAAGATTTCTCAACTTGGACTTTTTTAACTTGTCATTGTCTAGTTTAGTTCTTCTCTCAGCAACTGTAGATGCTGATAAACTTGCAAAATCTGACTCCGCTTGAGTTATTTGTAACGAGAAAGAGGGCTCAACAAAATTGAGAATTTTGGTGGGTATACCTCTAGTTGCTCTGTTGTGTGGCGTTGAATCCACCATTAGAGAGAAAAATCAAAGCTTCCCGGTGACTAAACAATACCAATAGTTATTGTTTGAGAAATTTATGAAAAACTCAGTATAAAATTACAGAAACAAAATAATGATATCAAAATCGAAGAAGAAAACTTACAAGATGTATAATTTTAGGGTTCAAAACAGTGATTTCGTATAGATTTTGAATGTCGGAGCGATAATGGCGTACAAATAGTGAATTTGATTTAGAAAATAGTTAAGAAACATGGGCATGTGGGAGAAGAGAGTAAAGTGTATGCAAAAGAGAGAGAGAACGTGTTTAGAGGAGTTATACCGTGATTATGTGTAACGACCCGACCGGTAGTTTTAGAAAATTTCGCCCCAATCCCCAATTTAACTGTTCCCCTAAGTTCATTCCTGCTATGGTGATTTGCCGGGAGAGTCGGTTCTGAAATTTGGAGCGTTTTGGGACACTTAGTCCCTAAATAGAAGCCTTATAATTGAAAAATGGCCCGTAGCCGGAACAATGTTAAGACGACCTCGGAATGGAAATCCGATGATTCCATTAGCTCCATTAGGTGATTACGGGGTTGGGAGCGCGTTCGGAATGTATTTTGGAGGTCCGTAGCTCAATTAGGCTTGAAATGTCGAAGTTTGAAATTTTGGCGAATCCGAACGATAGGTGAGATTTTGATCCGGGGGTCGGAATGAAATTCCGACAATTTCCGTAGCTTCGTTATGTGATTTTGGATATGTCCGCAAATTTTCAGGTCATTTGGACGTCGTTTGATCGGGTTTTGGATCGAATGTTAGTTTTGAAAGTTTTGAAGAAACTTAGGCTTGAATCCGTGTGTAATTGGTGATTTTGATGTTTAGGATGGTATTTTTATGATTGGAACAAGTTCGTATCATGTTTTGGAGTATGTTGGTGGTTTTCGTTGGGGTCCCGGGGGCCTCGGGATGATTTCGGATGCCCAACGGGTCATTTTTGGAAGTTTTTGGACTGCTGTTCTGGTATCTGGTATTGTTCTTCGCGTTCGCGAGGGTCCTATCGCGTTCGCGAAGAAGAATTTGGCCTCTAAGACTTTGTTCTTCGCGTTCGCGATGAAGGTATCGCGTTCGCGAAGAAGGATTTTCCATCAGAGACTTTGTTCTTCGCGTTCGCGTACAGTGCCTCGCGTTCGCGAAGAAGGATTTTCTGTCGCACAGGTCCTACTTCGGAAGCCCATATCTTTTTATCTACAAGGAATTTTGAGGTGATTCAAAAACGAAAGTTGTAGCACTTTCAATCTAGTTTTCATAAAACATATTATAATAGGCATTTGGAATTGTGTGTAAAAAGTTATTACCATTGCAATAGAGGCTGTCCGAGCAAAGTTGGAAAAATGTAATTTGGGAGTTTGTTCTTCGCGAACGCGAGAGAAGGACCGCGAACGCGAAGAACAAATACCTGGGCAGCAGAATAAAGTTCAAACTTCGTCCCATTTGCCATTTTTGACGATTTGGAGCTCGGGTAAAGCAATTTTTCGGGAGATTTTTGGAGAAATCAAAAGGGTAAGTACTCTTAGCTCAATTTTGGTTGTATAACTCGAATCTATTGCAAGTTTTAGTCTTTAATTTGAGAATTTTTGTTAAAAAGGGTAGAAAACCCTCTTGGATAGAATCAATGATTTGATGGGCCATTTGTGGTCCGATTTGGGTGTTCTTGGTATGGTTAGACTCGTGTTGAGATAAGGAATCCGAAAATGTAACTTTCGTAATTTTTCGAGAAGCGTACCGAAAGTCGGGTTTTGGCAACTTTGTGGTTTTGGTGTAATTCGATTGTTTTGATTGGGTAATACCCAATTGGCCTATTTTGATGTGATTCCATTGATTTTTATCAGATACTACACCTGTGGATGCCGACATTCGCGGCAAGAGAGTTGTCTCTTAGCGGTTTTGTACCGGAGTCGAGGTAAGTGGCTTGTCTAACCTCGTGTGGGGGAACCTTTACCCCTAAGATATTATGTGATAGTTTAAATGCCTTGTACGCGAGGTGACGGGCGTGTACATGCGCTGGTTGTTGTAACTCACTTTACTTGAAATGTTCAATTCGTGATATTCGTGTTCTTAATTTATTAAATTGTGACATTTACCTGGTATTCGTTAGGGAAGCATCATTAGGAAGGATTTATCTGTCTAATTGCCTAATTGTCCTACTTGAACTTCTTGATAATTGTTGGCACTAGTCATCGGGGAAGTTGTAGTTAAGCATATTATGTTTTCTGTGAGCGTTTTCTTTATTTGTTGTGTTTGTGGACTGCGGGTTCAATTCCCGGAGATCCCAGGGCTGTGGGTTCGATTCCCAGAGACCCGGAGTGATAATGATGTGGACTACAGGTTCGATTCCCGAGATCCTGAGATTATTAAAATGTGGACTACGGGTTCGATTCCCGAGATCCCGAGATTATTAAAATATGGACTACGGGTTCGATTCTCGAGATCCTGAGATTGTTGAAATATGGACTACGGGTTCGATTCCCGAGATCCTGACTTATTGGTAGGGACTGCGGGTTCGATTCCCGGAGATCCTGAGTTATTGAGATATTATTGAAACATGGGCTGCGGGTTCGATTCCCGGAGACCCAGGGGTAATGTGGACTACGGGTTCGATTCCCGAGATCCTGAGATTATTGAAATATGGACTACGGGTTCGATTCCCGAGATCCTAAGATTATTGAAATGTGGACTACGGGTTCGATTCCCGAGATCCTAAGTTATTAGTAGGGACTACGGGTTCGATTCCCGAGATCCTGAATTATTGGTAGGGACTGCGGGTTCGATTCCCGGAGATCCCGAGTTATTGATTATTTATTGAGACATGGGCTGCGGGTTCGATTCCCGGAGACCCAGAGGTACTGTCAATGGGACGGTGGGTTCGATTCCCACAGGTCCTGGACGTGTTTTATTGAGTTGGTTATTTGTTGTTAGCTTAATTGTAGACGGTTGCAGTAATCATTTTATTGTTGTTATTGCGGGAGTTATTATCATTTAAACTGGTTATTATTGTTATCATCACTATATTATTGTTTCTCAGTAGGGCCCTGACCTTCCTCGTCACTACTCCATCGAGGTTAGGCTTGGCACTTACTAAGTACCGCTGTGGTGTACTCATGCTACTCTTCTGGACACTTTTGTTGTGCAGATCCAGGTACATCGGGACATGCTCATATTAGGTAATTCAGCAGCATTTTGGGAGACCTCGAGGTATGATCTGTTACGTCCGCGGATCCGGAGGCCTTCCTTCTATTCTGATAGTATTAGTAGATGTTTTCTCTCATGTCTTTGTTAGATACTCTTCACACATAGAGCCACAGTTGTATACTCTCTTTTAGTCTGTGTTGCCCGTGGGATTCCGGGTCTTGGTGGTGTTTTATACAGTGTGTTGACGAGTGTATGTGCCAAGCGGCACGGACTACATTCCTATTTATATTGTTTTTCCGCTATTTCTTGTTTAAAGTTCATAGACTTGTATATTCCGCAACGTGTTAGGCTTACCTAGTCGTGGGGATTGGGTGCCATCACGACATGTTCACGATTGGTGAACTAGGGTCGTGACAAGTTGGTATCAGAGCTCTAGGTTCGTAGGAGTCACGGGACACAGACCGGTTACTTAGATTCTCGCTGATCGATACGGAGACGTCTGTATTTATCTACGAGGGGCTATGTAACTGTTTAGGAAACTCTTCAATTCTTTGAATTCCTTATCGTGCGCCATTTATTCAGTTGGAGCCTATGTCATATGTTCTTTTGCATCCACTCGTGTGTTGAAATTGCGCACTCGGTATCAAGTATGCGTCGACGGTTCGTGATGCTGCAGAGGGATTTCAAGGGAGTCAAGAATTTACTCAACCATTGTTACCGCGTGTCATCCATATCGATAATGCAAGAGAATTGGGAGATCTTCAATTGTGCACATGGGGGTGCATTAGATTCTGACATTCGGTTGATAAGTACGGTCTTGAGAAGGTTTACTTAACTTCCAAATCGTAACAGTAATGGTAGAATCACAAGGTGGATGTAGATCTAAAGATAGTTGGTGGTAATAAAGACTATATGGTTCATATGAGATATCTATTTAGTGAAGGATTCATCCAGCAGAGATATTGGGGAAAATGAGTTTAACTGTTTTAAGAAGGACATGTACCAAACGAATGCCTTTGGCTTGTTTTATGATGAAGACGTACGAATGTTAAGGGCTAGTATCATGGATTAGCAAGATGTATCTTAAGGCTTCGTGTCAAATGAAAGGATTTCACTATCAACGATGTAATTATGGGTCATGTGTCGTATCAGATTTGGCCTGCGATGTATTTAGGTGCTATTTAAAAAGTTCTTGAAAACTTGCAGATGGGCAAGAGTTGGGGCTCGTATAGTATAATGTTGGGACTTTAGATGTTCCTGTGTCCCTAATAAACTCCGCATTTTATTATCAACAGGGAAATATTTGACAAAGGCTACATGGTGCTTCGTAGGCATGTGAGAATCATAGTATGTTTTAAGATGTTGTTGGTAGAGAATGCTCGGTGCATGGAGCGAGAAGATGTTTGGTTGTATTGGGATGAGGTCATACCCTATGATGTTAGAGTGCTAATAGAGCACATGTGGTTATATTCGTTGGATCAAGTGAGTTGCAATTGAATAATAGGAAATGACTCGAGAGAATGGTTCTAATGTGTTCGAGAGTCGTGTAATAGTGGCTTTAGGCTAAGTGGGAGAGTCCCACCGCTTAAGATTGGGTTGCATGGTTAATTACCTGTGTGAATTTTGGATATTAGCGTATTAATGGAGTATTGCAGCTACGGAAAAAGACCATGAGTGGTAATTTAAGTATATGAATTGTTGAATGCATGTTATGGTTAGCCTTATTGGCTCATGTTCAAACTTGAGGGAAAAATTTATGATTTATGCCTCGTATAGGTGCAGGCTTCGCGGGAAGTGATTCCGCTGGGTGCTTTATCGAGAGGGTATTCATATGTTATAAACATTCAGTAGAGTTGGTTGCGTACTGGGCCAAGTCAGGGCCGGATGGTTCTCAATAGCGGTCCTAGTGAATTCAAGAGGTAAAATGTGGTGTTTGATAATTTTGAGGCTATAAGTACAGTTGAGGCTCAAGCCTTTAAAGCAACTTAGGAAGAAAAGTACAAAAACAATCTATGATGTTTTGACTTGTGGTGTAGCATTTGAGAGGCGTGAAATGGTCGTCGTTCTTGAGATAGCATGGCCTCATGATTTCAGGTCATTCGGGGTGAGTGTGGTTTGAATGAAGATATTAACATTTCTAAGGCAATCAAGGATAACCTGGAAGGAAGTAGATTAATCATCCATAGTTGAGTTGGCGTATTGGTGTCAATGATCGGTTCATGCAACGTGATCGAATTACGCATGTGATTTGTGGCGGTGCATTTGAGACTTGTCGGCCGCAGTGATTGATGTTATTCTGAATTATTCTTCTGTTAAGGGCCTGTTATGAGTAGGCAGATCTCGGGAAAGGTTATGGTGGGTTGGACCACTACTTAGAGATTGACATATTCGATGGTTATGAGAATTCGCCGTATGTTGTTATAGTTCTCCTGCAGTGAGCTAAATGGAAAGTCTTATGTGATGAAATATTAGCCTATCGTCAGTTCTATAGCTATGATGGAAATTGTGTCTATCGTATATCGGCACGTGATGTGCAATGAGTAGTATGAAATTTGAAGTAAGGACCAAGGTCACAGTTTGGTCAATGAATGTGATATAAAGAGCTCAGAAGAGCAGGAAAGAAGTTTTAGTATTTTGAGTAAGATGGGTATTAACATCAGTATCATTTGAGATCGGTATTCTGTGAGAAAGGCTTGCATCCCGGTTAGGGACTCCTGATCGCTTTTCAGTGTTAGTGCAGCCGGTGGGTTGAATGTGCAGGCCCGTTTAATTATTCGGAAGATGGTGGGAGCTTGTCCCACAAGAAGATTGTATAGGTGTGACATGTAGTCACTCGATTGGTTAGAAATTTAAACCAAGTATGAGGATTTTGGTGATATCATCCGTTTGAGAACTTATGCCTGGAGGGCACTCTGCTTATTGGGTTATAGACCCGTGAAATATTATTGACTTAGCTTGGTACGACCAGTATAGACTTAAGGTCGGTGGATAGATTTAAATGTGGAAGTGAGCCTTGCGTCAGGCCGGTTATGTTTCTTCTAGCAATGCGCCCTTTATGGGGAATAGTCGCGGTCTTATTTCGCGGTTAGTTAATTCATGTAAAGATATATTGCGCCATATAAGTGTGAGACGGCTTGGTAAGTTCCTCATGTGTTGGGGTTTCGCTCAGCGGTGATGTTATACGAGCATGAGGGCTCTTGAGACTCAAATCTTATATCGCACCTCAGTTGTGCTTGAGTTCATAGCCTATAGCGCTATATGTTTTCATTGAGTCCGATATCATGCACCTTAGTGTGCTTATGATCGATATTCAGTATTTTGATGTGATGAGCTATTCAGCTCGACATATGACTCTTTGTGTGAGTCTATATTGTTGGGATCGGGTGGCACGCCGCCATGGTTATATTGTTGGGATCGGGTGGCACGCCGCCATGGTTATATTGTTGGGATCGGGTGGCACGCCGCCATGGTTATATTGTTGGGATCGGGTGGCACGCCGCCATGGTCATATTGTTGGGATCGGGTTGCACGCCGCAACAGTGTGATGTTTATTTCAGTGTCTATAATTGTTTTTATGTGTTCTCTTTCCTATTTTCTGAGGAGGTCCATGTTAATGTGAGAGTTGAATAGTTCTCTCCAGTGTTCGCCTTCCTTTTGGTACCACGTACGAATTAATAGCCTACTAGCACATTGTGTCATCTTGTGGGACTTTTGATTATGTCTGATGTGGCTTATCGCCTGAGCAGTTCGTACTGGGTGAGATGAGATTATGTGATTTAGGGTCAGTGCAAACTGATTATATGAAGTATATTATAGAGAAAAAGATCATTCTCTAGTTTAGGACAAGGTAATGGATCTTGTCAGGAGTATAGACCTAATGAATTGTTGATTCAGTAGTTGGTTATGAATATCGGCACATGTCTTCCGTCGTGTCAGTATTGTGAAAGTTAGAACAAGACCTATGTAGACCATGAGGTGCAATGAGAGCATCTGATTCGTCGAATTTTTGGCTGATTTGGTCAAAACAAAAAAAAAATATATATATATATTATCGTGGTCCTATGGATTTTGTGTTGCAAGGTAAGAATCCAGCAAAGTTATGCAGTCATGTTTGAGGACGGCGTGTGAGGAATAATTGTGTGATCTCTTGATAAAGACAAGCCTGACATAGAATTCCGGATGTCGGAATTAGGCTTTAAGACTTATTTATTTGAACAAAAGGGAATATCTTCAGAATATATCAGACTAATGTACTCAGCTGAGTCCGAGATTTATTGGCCCTTTTGAGATTTGAGGCGTGTTGGGGAGGTTTCTTATGAGCCGGCCTTACCTCCCAGCCTAGTCGGGGCTATCCCGTAATTCATGTCCCTATGCTCCGGGGATACCATGGTAACCGTCGCACATGTTGGGTTTCACTTCTGTTCAGCTATACGGGGATCTGCCTTATGTTGAGGAGCTAGTGGCCATCCTGGATAGGCAAGTCAGGAAGCCAAGGTCAAAGAACATCGCTTTAGTAAAGGTTCAGTGGCGGGGTCAGCCGGCCGAGGAGGCGACTCGGGAGACCGAGCAGGATATGCGCAACTTGTACCCTCATCCCTTCACCACTCCAGGTATGTTTTCTATGCTCGTTTGAGGACGAACGAATCTTTTAAGTGTGGGAAGATGTAACGACCCGACCGGTCGTTTTAGAAAATTTCGCCCTAATCCCCAATTTAACTGTTCCCCTAAGTTCATTCCTGCTATGGTGATTTGCCGGGAGAGTCGGTTCTGAAATTTGGAGCGTTTTGGGACACTTAGTCCCTAAATAGAAGCCTTATAATTGAAAAATGGCCCGTAGCCGGAACAATGTTAAGACGACCTCGGAATGGAAATCCGATGATTCCATTAGCTCCATTAGGTGATTACGGGGTTGGGAGCGCGTTCGGAATGTATTTTGGAGGTCCGTAGCTCAATTAGGCTTGAAATGTCGAAGTTTGAAATTTTGGCGAATCCGAACGATAGGTGAGATTTTGATCCGGGGGTCGGAATCGAATTCCGACAATTTCTGTAGCTTCGTTATGTGATTTTGGATATGTCCGCAAATTTTCAGGTCATTTGGACGTCGTTTGATCGAGTTTTGGATCGAATGTTAGTTTTGAAAGTTTTGAAGAAACTTAGGCTTGAATCCGTGTGTAATTGGTGATTTTGATGTTTAGGATGGTATTTTTATGATTGGAACAAGTTCGTATCATGTTTTGGAGTATGTTGGTGGTTTTCGTTGGGGTCCCGGGGGCCTCGGGACGATTTCGGATGCCTAACGGGTCATTTTTGGAAGTTTTTGGACTGCTGTTCTGGTATCTGGTATTGTTCTTCGCGTTCGCGAGGGTCCTATCGCGTTCGCGAAGAAGAATTTGGCCTCTAAGACTTTGTTCTTCGCGTTCGCGATGAAGGTATCGCGTTCGCGAAGAAGGATTTTCCATCAGAGACTTTGTTCTTCGCGTTCGCGTACAGTGCCTCGCGTTCGCGAAGAAGGATTTTCTGTCGCACAGGTCCTACTTCGGAAGCCCATATCTTTTTATCTACAAGGAATTTTGAGGTGATTCAAAAACGAAAGTTGTAGCACTTTCAATCTAGTTTTCATAAAACATATTATAATAGGCATTTGGAATTGTGTGTAAAAAGTTATTACCATTGCAATAGAGGCTGTCCGAGCAAAGTTGGAAAAATGTAATTTGGGAGTTTGTTCTTCGCGAACGCGAGAGAAGGACCGCGAACGCGAAGAACAAATACCTGGGCAGCAGAATAAAGTTCAAACTTCGTCCCATTTGCCATTTTTGACGATTTGGAGCTCGGGTAAAGCAATTTTTCGGGAGATTTTTGGAGAAATCAAAAGGGTAAGTACTCTTAGCTCAATTTTGGTTGTATAACTCGAATCTATTGCAAGTTTTAGTCTTTAATTTGAGAATTTTTGTTAAAAAGGGTAGAAAACCCTCTTGGATAGAATCAATGATTTGATGGGCCATTTGTGGTCCGATTTGGGTGTTCTTGGTATGGTTAGACTCGTGTTGAGATAAGGAATCCGAAAATGTAACTTTCGTAATTTTTCGAGAAGTGTACCGAAAGTCGGGTTTTGGCAACTTTGTGGTTTTGGTGTAATTCGATTGTTTTGATTGGGTAATGCCCAATTGGCCTATTTTGATGTGATTCCATTGATTTTTATCAGATACTACACCTGTGGAGGCCGACATTCGCGGCAAGAGAGTTGTCTCTTAGCGGTTTTGTACCGGAGTCGAGGTAAGTGGCTTGTCTAACCTCGTGTGGGGGAACCTTTACCCCTAAGATATTATGTGATAGTTTAAATGCCTTGTACGCGAGGTGACGGGCGTGTACATGCGCTGGTTGTTGTAACTCACTTTACTTGAAATGTTCAATTCGTGATATTCGTGTTCTTAATTTATTAAATTGTGACATTTACCTGGTATTCGTTAGGGAAGCATCATTAGGAAGGATTTATCTGTCTAATTGCCTAATTGTCCTACTTGAACTTCTTGATAATTGTTGGCACTAGTCATCGGGGAAGTTGTAGTTAAGCATATTATGTTTTCTGTGAGCGTTTTCTTTATTTGTTGTGTTTGTGGACTGCGGGTTCAATTCCCGGAGATCCCAGGGCTGTGGGTTCGATTCCCAGAGACCCGGAGTGATAATGATGTGGACTACAGGTTCGATTCCCGAGATCCTGAGATTATTGAAATGTGGACTACGGGTTCGATTCCCGAGATCCTGAGATTATTAAAATATGGACTACGGGTTCAATTCCCGAGATCCTGAGATTATTGAAATGTGGACTACGGGTTAGATTCCCGAGATCCTGAGATTATTGAAATATGGACTACGGGTTCGATTCCCGAGATCCTAAAATCATTGAAATGTGGACTACGGGTTCGATTCTCGAGATCCTAAGATTATTGAAATGTGGACTACGGGTTCGATTCCCGAGATCCTGAGATTATTGAAATACGGACTACGGGTTCGATTCCCGAGATCCCAAGATTATTGAAACGTGGACTACGGGTTCGATTCCCGAGATCCTAAGTTATTAGTAGGGACTACGGTTTCAATTCCCGAGATCTTGAATTATTGGTAGGGCCTGCGGTTCGATTCCCGGAGATCCCGAGTTATTGATTATTTATCGAGACACGGGCCGCGGGTTCGATTCCCGTAGACCCGGAGGTCAATGGGACTGTGGGTTCGATTCCCACAGGTCCTGGACGTGTTTTATCGAGTTGGTTATTTGTTGTTAGCTTAATTGTAGTACAGTGGCAGTAATCATTTTATTGTTGTTATTGCGGGAGTTATTATCATTTAAACTTGGTTATTATTGTTATCATCACTATATTATTGTTTCTCAGCAGGGCCCCGACCTTCCTCGTCACTACTCCATCGAGGTTAGGCTTCGGCACTTACCGAGTACCGCCGTGGTGTACTCATGCTACTCTTCTCGCACACTTTTGTCGTGCGCATCCGTGCACATCGGGACGTGCTCATATTAGGTAATTCGACAGAGATTTTGGGAGACCTCGAGGTATGATCTCGCTACGTCCGCGGATCCGGAGGCCTTCCTTCTATTCTCGATAGTATTAGTAGATGTTTTCTCTCATGTCTTTGTTAGATACTCTTCACACATAGTGCCACAGTTGTATTACTCTCTTTTAGTCTGTGTTGCCCGTGGGATTCCGGTCTTGGTGGTGTTTTATACAGTGTGTTGACGAGTGTATGTGCCAAGCGGCACGGACTACATTCCTATTTATATTGTTTTTTTCCGCTATTTCTTGTTTAAAGTTCATAGACTTGTATATTCTGCAACGTGTTAGGCTTACCTAGTCGTGGGGATTGGGTGCCATCACGACATGTTCACGATTGGTGAACTAGGGTCGTGACATTATGTGAGAGAAAATATAAAAAAGGAGAGAGAAAAATATTATTTAGCATATATGGTGCCTTAAGGATAAAAGGTATTTATAGGATGTAATATTTTAAAATGGTATTTATTAAAGATAAATAGGGTACTAAATTTTTCTATAGGGTGTAAAATTTTCAATAAAAAATGACACTATATAGCCGCTCTTATTTATATATATTTATATATATATATATATTGTAGGTTATATATAAAGTTTATATATATTTTTTAATTAGCAAATTAAATAATTTCTGGCATGAGTTAAAAAAACCAGTACCGTTACTAAAAAGATGTACAACAATATTGTTCTATCACCTGCATATGCCTAAGAAACAAAGTAATTTATCCTGAAGTTTTGACTCACATCAACTAATCCAACCCACTTTCCCCATGAAACTATTATGCTCTCTTCATATAATTAGCGAGGTGAAAAGCAAGAAGTTCATGTAATTAAAATTTAGCTATTTTTCATGTAAAGATAAATTTGAATAAAAAAACTATTTAAAATCCGAAAAATACTCCAAACATAATATACTGGAATTCTAGCATAAGTATACTGGAACTCCAGTATGTTATAATGAAGTTCTAGCATAAGTATACTAGAACTCCAACATATTATAATGGAATTCTAGCATAAGTATACTGGAAACTCTAGCACAAAATACTAGAGTTCCGATATAATATACTGGTCCCATATAATATGCTGGAAGTTCATACATAGGTACTTCAATCTCCAGTATATTATACTGGAACTTTGCGCGTTCTTAGAGTTCCAGCATAATATGCCGAAAGTTCATACATAGGTGCACTGATCTCCAGTATATGTTAGATCTGTATCTGCTGTAGCAAAATAGTGGCTATTTTCAATAACTTTACAAACGCTGACCATTTTAAATAATCAGTCCGAAATTTGGCTAGGCCGTGCTATTTTTACATGTCCAATGGTCTTGGTTGAAAACTTCACTGTTCAAAGGGAAAAAGGCCAAAATTATACATCTACTATTGAAATTATCTACATTAATACCCCGTTCTACTTTATGGCTAAAATTGTTCATACCGTTAATAAAGTATGCAAAATTATCCCTACCGTTACTAAAGTAGATAAATTTGTACCTAAATCTAATGAATTTTCTATGTGGCAACCGGGACCCCCAAAATAATGTGCTAATTAGGCTTTTATTACTCGCCCACTCTTTTAATAACCCGCCTCACTTTATATTAACCCGCCCCAAAAAGTCATCATCCTCATCCTTTCTCTGTAAATAAATTTCTGCATAACCCACCAAAAACTTCCGCTGTAAATTTTTTGTTCTCCCCATTTTTTCATTTTTCAATTTTCCATATATCAGTATATTGTTTCTATTTGTATCTCGTGCCGGATAATGACAGATAATTCCGTTTTTCAAAAATCTCTGACGGTCAGTTTTCTCATCAGAAACTTCACGGTGGGAAGAAGAGAGTGGTGAAGCAGTGTGATGGTTGTCATGGCAGAAGCCGCCGACAACTGTATCTCCATGTGTGATTGAGAAATACAATATTTTTCAAAAAATTACACTGATAAAACAAGATATATTTACTCTTCAACAAGTAAACTTTCCCACATATGATTCTATACAATCTATTTTATGTCATAAATTGGTGAAAGAAGGCGGTGGACTGGTGAAGCGGTGGTTGTTTATTGAGCAAACCTCATTTGTAGCCCATCGGCCCAGACATATTTCACCCAGTAGCCCAAAAAATGCAACATATATTTTATATCCCAAAAATAATCCTAATGGCTAGCCAAAGTACTGAGGCTCAGATCTGTAAAGACAGATCGTGGAAAAGAGAGGCGACCACGCTATGGCTACAAAATAACCGATTGCATCCAAAGAAAAACCTTTGAATCGCTACCCATCCGCTGATTTGCCAGGCCAAGATACGAGTTGGATACGATCCAGTTAGCCTAGAATCCAGATAAAATATCATCAATGCCTCAATTGTTATGTACCAAAAAAAAAGGAAATAAAATCACAGAAACAGAGACAGAAAGAGAGATAGGCTATTGTTGATTGATGCTGAAGAAATAGTTGTATACAGTAGTGCGTATTTTCAAGAATTCAAGGGCTGTTGATTTTGTTTTAAAAGTGGAAAGGGAAAATCATTGGCTAAAGAGAGAGGGGCAACCACTCTTTAAATAAAAATCCCAAGCTTTCTCTTATTGCCTCATTGTTTTCTGGGCTAACTCTCAACTTTCTTTGCTAGGGAAATCCTTTGGGTTTCACCAAATATGGGTGTTGGGGTGACTCAACTACTTATGTCGTTGCTCCGATCTTCCTATTTATTCTTCATTATTATTACAAAAGCAAAAGGTGGAACATAGGTAGGTCCTTTGACTTCCCCCAATAGAAATTCTAGAGATAATCTGAAAGACTCTTAAATGTTTCAAATGGTTCGTTTGAAAGAGAAACTCCTCTAGGTATACAAAAAGTTGAAATATCTACAATATAAATTGGTATTATACAAAAACTATATAGATTGTCACTATACAGCAAATATATAAAATAGATGTAACTATACAAAATATATACAAAATAGATGTAACTATACAAAAAATATACAAAATAGATTGTCACTATACAAAAAGTATACAAAAATAGATGTTACTATACAAAATATATTAAAAAAAGACTGTCACTATACAAAAATACATGATACACTCCAAAATATTAGCTCAATGTACACCAATGATACACTATCGAACTTAGGATACAATATTTATACATTGCAAAAAAAAAATTCTCCATTGCACTAGGTAGGGGCCGAACCTGCGATTGTCTGCTTAGGAAACAAGCACTCTACCCACTGAGTTACAAGCACTTGTGTTGTCATACTCATTCTGTTCGGCTACTATATGCAATATGTTTGGGCCGAAGGGCCATTTTTTGAAAGTGGATCAAAACATGGGTTATTTAAATTTTGAGGGGCTATAGAGGGTAGTTTTCTCTTGTTTATTCATATTTCTAATCTTCAACTCTTCACAAGAAGAGGGTAAACGGGAAGGGATGAGTCCAAGAAATGGCTATGGGTCAAAAAATAGGCATGGGTCAAATAAATGAGCATGAGTCTCTTTAATTCGGGTTGGTATTTGCTTAGCTGACACATTAAATGAAGGGTCCTACAGCCACGTAGGAATTCTGTTAGATTTAGGTATAAATTTATTACTTTAGTAATGGTAGGGACAATTTTGTATATTTTGTTGACGATAGGGATAATTTTAGCCGTAAAGTAGAACGAGATATTAACATGACTAATTTTTGATAGTAAAGATATAATTTTGGCCTTTTCCCGTTCAAATAATAATTAGAAACTTTTTCTTTATTCAACGGACACTGCATGGAATAACTCGTCAGGCAATTTCTCGTCTCTTTCAACACTGGTTAAAAAAAAATCCCTTCTTCCGCGTATCAAATGAGATTCGGCAAAAAGTTTGGATGAAAGTTCTAAAGCTAAACGAAAACAAAAAGGTAACAATGTTTCTTCAGACCAAGTAAGCTTTCTTTTTCAGAGAGGCAGTAATTTTCACTTATTAGCTGTAATAACTTGTAGACTTCCATGCGCAGCGTAAATCTCAAAGTTCGTGTTAATCTCTCTTTGGACAACTTAAAAAATGACATTTTGCATAAACAACATTAGATAAATGTTTCTTGGAAGTTGGCTAATTGATCAAACTTAAAACTTTAACTTACCTTTGAAAACAAAGACAAAGTAACATGCATTAGAGAACAGTGTAACGCCTCATTTGTTTGCACTATATGGAGCTCTAAATTTTAATTGTTAAGTATGTTTATTGTTTTACTTGACAACCACTTAATGAGTTTGAATATGTTTGTATTATTAAGATCTATAATATGAATCGGATTTAATTTCATTAAGATGCTATTATCCATATTCATTATTAACTGCCGCCACCACTACCATTATCAATTGCCGACATGCCACCAACCACCACCATCATCCTCAATCATAGCCGCCACCATTATCGACTATCACCATCCACCATCCCTACCACTCACACCACCATCATTCTCAACGACAACCAACACGTATCCACCTCAACTAGCATAACTAATCACCCCATCACCATCAACAATCATAGCTCGCACTGCCCATCGTTATAAACTATCATCACTCACCACCATCTTCCTCAATCACAATTACCACCACCCGCCATTATTAACTATCACCGCCCACCGCCACCATCCTCAATCATAATAGCTACCACTACTAATCACCACTAGCTACTACCTTGAACCACCACTGTGAGCACGTGATTTTTGCCTTACATGAGAATCACTCCTAAAAATTTCAAAAATAAAATAGTTTTGTGTTGTACGTGATTTTTGTGATTTTTGCGTTATTTTTTTTCTCTCATTATGTGCATTATTATATATAAATTCATGTTCGTGCTTTAGAGTAATTAGGTCATTTTCACGAAAATGAAAAATAACAAAAATATGTATTTTTACATTTAATGTTTAAGTTTAGTTGTAGGACATGATTTTAATGTGTTAGTTAACATGTTAATTATTGTTCAAATGTTGATATTTGTGTAGTTTTATTCATTGATTTTACAAATTAATTAGGAATTTTTGTTCAATTATAAAGAAGGGAAAGAATTTGTTTGGAAATTAAGAAAGAAAATCGGATTGGGCCAGTTTTTAAATTAACATTAAGCCCAAAATAGATCATTACCCAATACAAGGCCCATGCATCTCCTTGTGTAACGCCTGATCTGCACCGTTGGATTAAGTCAATCCAACGACCAAGATAATTAATCCGAGCCCAGCCCCATTATGCGTTAAAACGACACCGTTTAGATTAAGTAGTTTGATCTGCACCGTTGGATACTTATGATCCAACGATTTACATTATTCGTTTAATTTTAAACATACCAAAGAACCCCCAATACCCCCCATACACGTTTTCATTTCTCCCAGACCCCTTCTTCGTCTCCCTCAGAGACGATGAGAAACCACCGTCGAACCACCGCCCACCGCCTACCGGAAATCGCCTCACGGCGGTTCTGGTAGGCCAAACCACCCCAAATTAACACCGTAAAATCTCCCAAGCCCCCTCTACATGAATCCGTTAGCCGTCAGTCTCGAATGTTACTCAAACGTCTCGAATATCCGTTTGAAACTCGCCGGAACTTGGACATCTACCCCAACTGACCCCAAATTCATGCCAAGCCTCCCCCTAGCCTCCCTCACACCCCTACCAACCCTGGTTTCGTTCGAATCCAACCCAAAAGCCTCGAGCCCCAAAAACGGCTCCAAGAACCCTAGAAATCCAAAATTAGGGCTCCGTTTAATTCAATGGGAGATTGAGGTCTAATAGACCTTAATCTAGGTGTTCTCAACGGAGAACACCCCGATTAAGGTCCATTGGACCCCAAAATGGATGAATCCAGTTCAACCAAATGTCGTTGGTTGTTGAGCCTTAACAGATAAGTACTTCCTTTTTCTTCTATTCTTGCTTATATGGTGTGTTGTATTTATTGGAATGTTAGTTGATTTAGGTTGTTTTTCTTCTTTTTACTATATAATTTGTCTGTCATTTATGTTCCTCTTCTCGAGACCTTTCATTTGGTCGCTCGTTTTTGTTTGATTGATTAGTTGATTGTTATCGGAGTTTTGTTTCAATCTGTTAGAATAATCTAGTCATGTTAAGATTCCCTCTTGAAAATTACTGAAATCCTCGAGGTTGATTGTTATACCTTGATTAATTGGTTATTAGCTACCTATTGTAGTTCACATAAACAACAACAATAACAACAACAACAACCCAGTATAATCCCACTTAGTGGGGTCTGGGGAGGGTAGTGTGTACGCAGACCTTACCCCTACCCTGGGGTAGAGAGGCTGTTTCCAAATAGACCCCCGACATCCTTCCCTCCAAGAACTTCCCGCCTTGCTCTTGGGGAGACTCGAACTCACAACCTCTCGGTTGGAAGTGGGGGTTGCTTACCATCAGAGCAACCCCTCTTAAGTGTTGTCAATTAATTTGCTTGTATGATTTCATTCTTTGGGTCTGCCCGTATGCCATTCATAAGTCAGGGGCTTGGTGTTTTGTTTGAGTCTGGATTAGGGGTTGTTTGGACATAACTGATAGGGTTTAATTAGTTAATTATTTAATAAGCGTGCCCATAAGAAAGGATTAGTGGAACCTGCAGCAAGGCATGGCTGTTGCAAGCAATATTTTAATAGGTAAACCCCATGCTTAGACAGATGGTAGTGAGAAACACTGGCAGGTCTGTCCAGGGAATATCAGGGTTCAGCAGAAATAAGGGATGGGCAGAGGTATTTGTTTTGTGGAGGGCTATTGGCTTCTGGGATTTGGTTTAACTATAAGTATAGAGGGGAGCTTCAAAAAGACATAGACAGAGATAGATCCTAGAGAGCATTCTGAAAACACATAAATAAAGACAAAGACACACCTTGAGAAAGGGAGACTCTTTTTTGGAGATAGAGATATACACACACAAAACAGTGGATACAAACAGATACACTGAGGAAGAAAAGATAGAGAACAGGGGTTCGTTTGAGAAATAGGGAGCTGAGACATTCAGTTGAGATTTATCCCCTAGAAGTTGAAAAAAATAGATTCAACACCTGGGAGTATAGAGTTGAACATACTGTTCCATTGAACTCTCGTTCAATTTCAAGTTCAAGTGTGTATCTGAGTTTGGTTATCACTACTGGGGTGTTACAAGTGAAAAAAACATTGCATACCTTGTTTGAAATCCTTATTTGTTGGTATTGGTGTGACTGTTTGGTTCTGCTACAATTGGCCCTGGGTTATCGACTGTTTGAACTGCATTTGGATTTTGTTGTTGGTGCACGATTGCATTGCTGTTGCTGTTGTTCATTGCTACTGCTGATTTTGTCCTCTCTTCATTGTTTTCAAATTTTCCAGGTATACTCTACCCCCTGGCAATAGGAAGTTCGATAATTGCATCTGTACTGCTTTGTAGAATCAAGCGTGATGATATTTTTACAATAGAATGCCTTTGTTTTCATTTGATATTTGTAATGTCGAAGAGACTGACTCATCATGAATGAACTTGCATTTGATATTAGATAAGATAGTTCAAATTCAACTCTTATTGATACTGGACTACGAATAATACTGTTTCAGGTGTAAATTGTCACGTTGAAAATTTGGTAATGAGTAGTTAATAGTAGAAGCTTTATGTTATTGCTTAACTGTATAATAAATTTAGTTGTTTAATGTTTAGTAGTTATAGTATTAATTTTAGTTTCTACCTATGCCATTGAGGTTGATTGTAGAGTCACACTTAGGAATGAATTTACAAACTAACAATTCTGTCTCAATACCTTTTATAAGATAATTAATGTGTTGTTTAAATTAATGTTGATAAGATAAGAAGCAGTTTATGCGATGGAAATTTACGTTAAATAGAAGCGAATGTCATTAATACTTAGGCAGATTTACATTCAGAAAAGGACAAACTAATTACTACTTAGGATCTGTAAATATCTACCTGATCATGTTCTGAAAATTGGAGTTTGTAGAGCAACATTCTCAAACGCACGAAAGGCTGGTATACGTGTGGGCTTTAAGCCAAGTTTGTTCGACCTCTTTTATATTGGGCTCATTTGAAGTCCAAAGCTTTGAATCTCATTTAAATACAAATTGAAACAGCCTCCCTTCAAAATAAATTAGGACCTTTGTTCATTTGTAGAGACCAATTAAATAGAAAAATCATAGTCATGTTAGGTCTGACCTTAAATAAAAATGAGACGAGCCTCGCCGCACAAAATATATAATTGCGGGGCCCTCAATTAATTGTAATGAAAACCTTAGACTTGGAAGGACCGTTTAGCGAATTTCACGGTCTTTCCCAAAGTTAATAAAGACGATAGACTCTTTAGGAACGATTTGTAAATAAAATACTTTCCTAATTACGGGTGTGCATCTATGTGACCCAAATCTTATTCTCGGCGAAATTGAAATACATTAAAGTCACAGGCGTACCGGTTGCGGTGTGACTCGAGATGTGTTTTCGTGACGTCGCAATTCCTTAAAATTAAAAGCGGAACATTAAAAGCACCTAATTAAAATATATAAAGAAATCAGATAAAAGCAAAAAGAGCAGTTGAGCGACCGTGTTAGAACCATGGAATCCGGGAGTGCCTAACACATTCTCCCGGGTTAACAGAATTCCTTATCCAGGTTTCTAGTTTCGCAGATTGTAATACAGAGTCATAAATTTCTTCGGTTCGGGATTAACCGGTGACTTGGGATACCATTATTTTCTCAAGTGGCGACTCGAATAATTAAATAAATTTATCCCATTCCGACTGTCCTTTAAGTGGAAAAACTCCTTTCCCCTGATTATTATTATATCTCTTCTCGAGGTGTAGTAGTAAACAGTGGCACATTTACGTTTTTATGTTATGAGCAGTGAAAAAAGGAGGTGTGACAACCACCACCAACCACCGCTTTTAGTCGACATTCTGTCACGACCCGCATTTTCTACCATCAGGATCGTGATGACGCCTACTTGTGGTAGCTAGGCAAGCTAATTTACTCACCATTTCCATTAATAAAACCATCTTGTTGTCAATTTAATAGCATAAATAATAATAATAACAATAACTGCGGAAGTCTCCTTTAATAAATTTGAGATAAATACGAAATACTCAACATAGATCCTCTACTCAAGATTTTGTGTCACATACTCACGAACCACTAAGAATAAACTACATATAAATGTTTGAAAGAAATATAACAGTTGTCTGTCCCGAAACAATGAGACCATAGTATAATGAAAAGTATAAGAAGAGACGTCGGGCCTGCGGACGCCTGCAAGCTACCTCAGTCTCGTAATAAATAAGATCCTGCTGCTGCTTAAAACCTGGACCTGTGCAAAAATGCATAGAAGTGTAGTATCAGCATAACCGACCCCCTGTGCTGGTAAGTCCCTAGCCTAACCCCGGCGAAGTAGTGACGAGGCTAGACTCGATGCCACATAAACCTGTGCCGTTATAAAATATACAACGGAATATTGAATACCAAGAAAATCAACATAAAGGGAAGGGGAACATGTTGCCGGGAAATACAGTTAAACAGTAATCTAGAGTAACAGTCAAAAATACTTAATTCCACGGTACAACAAGAAATAAATATTCAGACTAACCACAGATGTCAACAACTGTTGTGGCGTGCAACCCGTTCCATAATTACCATTGTTGCAGCGTGCAACCTATTCCATAATTATCATTGTTGCGGCGTACAACCCGTTTCATAATTATCATTGTTGCGGCGTGCAACCCGTTCCATAATTATCATTGTTGCGGCGTGCAACCCGCTCCACATTATCATTGCTGCGACATGCAACCTGTTCCATAATTATCATTGTTGCGGCGTGCAACCCGATCCACAATTACCATTATTGCGGCGTGCAACCCGATTCACTTATCACTATTGCGGCATGCAAACCGATCCATATTATTTATTATTTATCATCGTTGCGTCACGCAACCCGATCCTCAACATCATTTAACCAGTCTAAGTCCCCAAGCAGCAGTAAAAAACAAGGGATACACAACAGACAATTACGTAGCAAACATCCCGACAATGGAGCACAATTAACAGCTCAATCATCTCGGCAAGGGAGCACAATTAATAGTTCAATCATCCCGGCAAGGGTGAGAAAGACTAACAACAGATCAACAAAATATCACGGCAAGGGAATAATTATGACCACATTAGTTCCCATATCTAATTACCACAACTATAACCAACCTATTACCACATTTAGCCCCTCAGTTACATCTAACCGACAACCACACCTAACTACTCTATCTATAACTAATTTGTTACAATACTTAATCGCCTCAGCTATAACCATAAGCTTTACCTAACACAAAGAAACATCACCCTAAGAATCCGTAATATCAATTAAGAATACAACACCAGGGAATCAGAACTTAATCACGGCCCGCCAAGAGGGAAGCATAATGATCTCTCATCTTTCTCACTTTTACTTCATAATTCTTTCCAAACAATTGCTCTAGAGGTTCAATTATCATTTGTACTTTCATAATTCGTTCTACAACTGTAGCCAACGCTCATAAATGACACAAGTTATTTCATATACTTTTAATACTCGTATCACAATTCGAGCCAATGCTCATAGGAATCAAATTATCATATTATTATTCACATGTTATTCACAACATATAGAAATACTCCAATAAACATGGAATTCATAATCAGTTCATGATAATCACGTTATAAAGACTCACGGTCATGCTAGATACCAATGTATAGATACTCGTCACCATGCTTATACATCGTACTCGATCACATAGCAATTAACAACAAGACTCAACTCCTAATCCCTTAAGATAGGGTTAGACCAAACACTTACCTCGAAGCCTTGAAGTCCGCTTAATCCTCAACTATTGCTTTACCTCGTGATTCAACCTCCAATTCAGTGATATCTATCCATAATCAATTTGATAATATCAACAAAGTCTCAATAATAACATCACATAGCCTATATATGAATTTCTTAGCATTATTCCAAAAATCTCGAAATTAGACAAAATCAGAACCCCGGGCCCACTTATCGAACTTAAAATTTTTTATAGAAAAATGTTCTTCATCTTCTATCGATTCTGTACACATAAAGAACACCAAAATCGGAGTCTGTTTGACCCCGTATTAGGATCTATAATCACCCATAAATAAGTTCTAATAATCAAATCACTTACCTCTATGATACCCACTGATTTTCTCTCTTAAAAATCGTCTCAGAAGCTTCTTCCCGTTCTAAAATTGGAAGAAAACTCGACCTTCTCATTATAGGTAAACTCTTCACGCATTTTAATACTCCCAATGGATTCTTTGTGCAATTATAATGAATTTAGGATTTTGAATCACTCAATTTGACCTTATAATGCATGAGATATGTAGGTTTTAAGATTTGCAAATTGTGCAGGTTTTTAATACACCGTCAGGGGCAGTTTCATCATTAACCTGAAAATCTGGGCAACCTTAGTAAAATGGCCATAAAATCCTCATACGATGTCCAAATTCGATGGTTCTTTTCTGCTACGGATCCATAATTATGATATGGATCTAATGCTTCATTCAAAACAGTGTTCAAATCTCATTTGTTCAATATGATATCATTTATGCTTGTAGAAACGATGTCGAAGCATAAGAAATCGAGCATAACGCAACCCAAACCTATCCGAAACTCATCCGAGATCCTCGGGACCGCATACCAAATATGTAAACTAACTCAATAGAATCATACGAACTTGCTCGAGCGATCAAATCGCCAAAATAACATCAAAATCATTGAATCAAGCCTCAAGATCATCATTTCCCTTTCAAAATTCATAAACTTCCAACTTTAGACACTTAGGTCCGAAACACGTCAAACGACGTCTGATTTCGACCAAATTTTATAGGTAGCACTTAAACAATATATAAGACTTGTACCGGCGTCGGAACCAAAATAAGAGCCCCATACCATAGTCTTTTAATCAATTTTTATCTCATTTTCCTTAATAATTTCAGAAAATAATTTAACGGAAAAATTTGTTTTACTCAGGTTCTAGACCTTGGATTTCGACTCCGGGCACATTCCCGAGTCCCATATTTTTCTACGGACCTTCCGGGATAGTATGAACTCGGGTCTGGGTCTGTTTACCAAAAATGTTGACCAAAGTCAACTATAATCATATTAATATCAAATTTCTTTAATATTTTCAGAGAATTCACATATTTTAATACAAAAACTTTCTGGCTTCATGCTCGGACTGCGCATGCAAATCAAGGTAACATAAAATGAGGTTTTCAAGACCTCAGAATCACGGAACAGATGAGAAAAATAGGTGATGACCCTTTGAGTCGTCAGATCCTCCACCTCTAAAACAATTGTTCGTCCTCAAACGGACAAAAGAAAGAAGTACCTGAGTTGGAGAACAAATGTGGATAACGGCTCCGGAGGGGCTCCTTCAGCCCAAGCGCAATATAATCATAACATTCGCTACAACGTGCAGCCCGATCGATACGCAATCATAACATTTGATGCAGCATGTAGCCCGATTCATACTTAGTCCACAGTATGCATATGAGTCACGTAACAGATGCAATTTATTTCCCAGTTTTCAATTTATTAAGAAGAATATACTTTAGATATTTAACTTCAGGAAAAGTGACTTAGCATTTCATAACAGTGATTAAGCACAGGACTGAGATCAATGATTATACAAAGCATTCTATAACAATGATATTTATCATCTGAGGATGCTACAGATCGGCACCAGGCCCCAAACACGACAATAAACCCAGATATATTCAATATAGGGTGCGTTTCAATCGCCAATATGGAAACATTATTGTTCGGGATGGACCGAGTCATAATTCCCAGTCATAAAAAATCCATCACTTGCCATGGGATACGAGTCACACCCCTCATAGACGACACCTGGAGCAATACCCGCTTACCAACCATGAAATCTACATCTCGGACCTTACGGTATGCATAACTCTTCTGCCTAGACTGAGCTGAACGCAGGCTCTCTTGAAAAGTCTTGACCTTATCTAAGGCCTCCTGAAATAAGTCAGTACCCAACAACCGAGCCTCTCCCGGATCAAACCATCCTACTGGAGACCGACATTTCCTGCGATATAACGCCTCATATGGAGCCATCTAAAAGCTAGACTGGTAGCTATTGTTGTAGGCGAACTCTGCTAAAGGTAAAAACTGGTCCCACGAGCTTCCAAAGTCAATGACACAAGCTCAAAGCATATCTTCCACAATTTGAATAGTCCGCTCGGACTAACCGTCCGTCTAAGGAAGGAATACTATGCTCAACTGAACCTGGGTGTCTAACTCTTGCTGAACCGCTCTCCAGAAGCGCAAGGTAAACTGCATACCCCTATCCGATATGATGGATACCGGCACCCCATGAAGGCGAACAATCCCCCGAATATAAATCTCAGCTAACCTCTCGGATGAATAGGAGACTGCTACTGGAATGAAATGTGCTGACTTGGTCAACATATCAACAATGACCCAAATAACATCAAACTTCTTCCGAGTCAACGGAAGTCCAGTAATGAAATCCATTGTAATCCGCTCCCACTTCCACTCGGGAAGCATAATTCTCTGAAACACACGACCGGGCCTCAGATGCTCATATTTGACCTGTTGATAATATAAACACCGAGCGACATATGCGATAATGTCCTTTTTCATCCTACACCACCAATAATGCTGCCGCAAGTCCTGATACATCTTTGCAGCACCCGGGTGAGTGGAATATTGAGAACTATGGGCCTCTGCTAAGATCAACTCTCGAATCCCATCAACATTGGGCACACAAACTCGCACCTACAATCTCAACACCCCATGATCACCTAAGGTTACCTTCGTAGCACCTCCCCCCTGCACCGTGTCTCTCAGGACACATAAATGGGGATCATTGAACTGTCGTTCACGGATATGCTCTAATAGAGAAAAACGAGCGACCGTGCAAGCCAACTCTAGGTCATGAACCGAATAGTTCTTCTCATGGATTTTTAACTGTCTCGAGGCATATGTAATAACTTTTCCATCCTACATCAATACTGCTCTGAGCCCAGTGTGAGCACGTGATTTTTGCCCTATATGAGAATTACTCCCAAAAATTCAAAATAAAATAATTTTTTGTTGTTGGCAATTATTGTGGATTTTGGGTTATATTCTCTTATTGTTCGCGTTTGTGTGCGCATGTTTATTTGTTGAAATAAGAAAATACCAAAAATATCGCATTTGCATTCATATGATTTAATTCTACCACTAGGAATAATTAAGTTATTTTTACAAAATGAAGAATGAAATTCACAAAATAGTATATTTCGCATTTTTAATGTCTAATGTCAATTGTGTGATTTGTCGTTTAATGTAGTGTTTAATTATTTGTGATAATTATTACTTAGAGTTAATTAATATTTTGGTCAAGAATTAATTTAGGATTGTGTTTTTGTAATATAATTTAAAGTTTAGTTTTGAAATTAGGAAATAAAAATGAAGAGCAATTCGGATCAGGCCAAGTGTCCAAAAGCCCAAATCAAATAACCTTCTACCCAAAAACCCCACTCTCCTTACCCAGTCCAATCCCGTCCACAAAGAACCGACCCGGTCTGCCATAATTCCCCTTCCCCCTTTTCAATTATACCATTACTTCATTCAAACCCTAGGAGACCCTCCAAGCCGCCACACCCAAACGACCATGCCCTCCCACTCCGTTCACCCTCCAGTCGGCGCCGACCACCCTGGGCTTCCCGTCACTGTTTCTTCTCCTTCACACGACTACCACGCCGACAACCACCCTTACCTTTCGTCTCACCACTTCGCCGCCGACCAAGCAGCACCCTCAACGCACACAACGCAAACCTCCAGCTCGTCGTCACCAGCTTCTCGTTCGACGTCCAGCCTCACTTCATGACCATCCATGAACGACCAGCAACACTCCAGTTGACCACCCCAATCTTTCCGCCATCCCCAGCCAGCCATGGTTTCCCTCCGTCTTCATCGCGACATCGAGCAGCCTTGTCAAACTCCAAACAACCAGTTTTAGCTTCATCGAACCAGCCAGCTTCGCCACTGTGTTCGTCGTCGTCGTTAGTCATCACCTTCCGTTGTTCGTTGCTCGTCATTTGTTTAAAAACGATCGCTTACCAGACAGATTTTGTTTCCGTACGAGTTCGTCGTTGTTCCAATCCGGTTAGTTGGTTTAAGTTTTACTTATGTCCTTATTTTATTTTGATATTCTTGGATATGAAATCAGTACATATGCTTGATTTGTTTGTTTGGTTTTCTCCTGTTTTGCTCGTTATTACAGAATTAAGGAGTCGTATTGTTTATATGATAGTCCGAAAATCAGTAACGATTTTCTCGCAATTTTCATAAGTGTTTCGGCATGTTCGTGTCAGCTTTAAGTTGTTAGATTCTTATTAGACTTTCTTCAAGTGTTCCTGTGTAGGTTTAATCAAGAAGTGTGTTGGTTTAATCACTGAATCCTCCGTTTTGTTTCTGAATCATTGAGTCTTTTATCTTGCTTGTGATCCTGTTTGATCTAATCTAAGTTCAAATGTTTGAGTTCAGTTATTCGAATCTAATTGTTGTTCTTTTAAGTTTGGAGTCCATGATGAGCTTGACCATGGTTTAGTTTCAGTTTTGGTGTTCTTATTATTAATTAAAAGCTGGTTTAACGTGATCAATTGATTGAGTTTGATTAAGGGAATTGATTATAGCTAATGGTTAGTAATCACAAGGCATCAAGAGGTATTTTTGGAATTGGAAAACTTGCAAAATTATTTAAATTGAGTGTTCTGTCTACTAAGCACCAATAATGTTAAAGTAAGAATTTGTTTAATAAAAGTGGGGAACAAGACATAATGGTATTAAAAGTAGTGATTAAAATACACCTACCCATGCTTTGAATTAAAAATCAATTAGAGAAAGGGTAGTGGGGGACAAACGAATTAAAAATGGAACAAGACATAGTGGCTTTGGAAGATGTTAAAAGAAGTAATTAAATATGTTGCCCATAACTTTTGAATTAATTAAGGAAAAGACAAGTGTTAGTGGGGAACAAAACAAGTAAGCATGGGGAACCATTTAACTTGAATCAAGAAGTCATTTAGGGGGGGGGTCTGTTTTTAGCTATAAGTATAGCATGAATCTGAAACAGTAAAGGGACAGACAAAGGGATACACATACAGACAGTAGGGAAAATATAGACAGAGATATTCACAGCATACACGGACGGACACTCATAAAAAATACACAAGTGCTCACTTGTTTGCTTCGGTTCTTCGGTTGCTTCAGTTGCTGTTGGTTTGTTGCTGTTAAGGCTATTGTTGTCGCTATTGTTTATTGTCGAGGTTGTTGTTGTGGTTTGTCGAGGTTGTTGTTGTGGTGGTTGCTGTGTTGTCGTGGGGGTTCTGTTGCTGTTGGTCTGTTGTTAAAGCTGTTGCTGTTGGTCTGTTGTTGTTAGCCGCTGTTTGTGCCGCTATATAATGCATCCTCACTTCTCTTTTCTTTAAATTCCAAGTACACATCTTTAGAATACCAGAAATTGTAGTTGGCAAGTTCAAAGTTTGGACATATATGAAGATCTGAAGTCTGTTTAAATTCGTCCTGTTTTGTATACTACACATCTGCAATCGCATCATATTTGTATAAGTTAACTGATAAATTATGGACTGTCGCTATTTTGTATGTAATCCATGTTGGTCAGTGTTAAATTGAAATTAGAAAACCAAAACAGGGATTTAGTCTAGAACTAGAAATTAGTATGGTCTTATTTAAGATTTGAATATCAAAGGTCATTTTGATTAATTGCGACATGTGTTTGAATAGGGATTAAGACTCAAACCGCTAACATTCAAATGATTGAATTGTGTGAATCGGGTTTATATAATCATTCTAATTCTGAATTTACGAGGTCACTTAGGTAAATAACGTCATTTTAATTGGCAATTTGAATAATATTAATAACTAAAGTAGTGATGAACATTAGCATGAAGTTCAAAAATGACGTTTGTATTACACATAGTTAACTTTAATGGTTCGGTTTATCTAATACTGGTGGTTTAAATTAATTAGAGAATGGTTAGTTTATGTTGGACATTTTTCAAACTCGCATGCTACTTATAATTGTTGTTTTGGTATTACTCGCTTGTAGAATAAGGCATAAAACAACCTCCCTTGTGCAAGCTCGAGTGTAATTTCCATTCACCTTGATCTAGCAACTAATAAGAGGCCCGAGCTAGTAAACATGTAACAAATTAGGACCTTTTCTCGTTTTATTTAGAGACGAACTTAATAGAAAAAATGTAGTCACTTTAGGATTGTCCTTTTAAAATAAACGAGACGAGCCTCGCCAAAAATACACAATTGTGGGGCCCTCGAATAATTGTCATGAAAACTTAGACTTGGAAGGACCGTCTAGTGAATTTCACGGTCCTTTTCCCAAAGTTAAATAGACGATAGACTCTTTAGGCGCGACTTGAAATAAAATTACTTTCCTGAATACGGGTGCGCATTTATGTGACCCAAATCTCACTCTCGGCGAAACTGAAATACATTAGAGTCGCAGGCGTACTGGTTACGGTGCGGCTCGAAATGTGTTTTCGTAACGTCGCAATTCTTCTATAAAATAAGAGCGGAGCATTAAAAGCACATAGTTAAAATATATAAAAGAATCAGATAGAAACAAAAATTGCAATTGAGCGACCGTGCTAAAACCACGGAATCCGGGAGTGCCTAACACCTTCTCCCGGGTTAACAGAGTTCCTTATCCAGATTTCTAGTTTCGCAGACTGTATTACAGAGTCATAAATTTCCTCGGTTCGGGATTAAACCGGTGACTTGGAACACCATTATTTTTCCAAGTGGCGACTCTGAATTTAATAAATTGATCCCGTCTCGATTGTCCTTTAATTGGAAAAACTCCCTCGCGCCCTCGCCGTTGCGTAAAAAGGAGGTGTGACAGCTCTGGCGACTCTGCTGGGGATGGTAATTAACCCAGAACTTCGGTTCAGGGTTTAAGAATTCGAGCTCAGTTAAATTGTTGTTTTTGTCTATATCTGATTTTATTATATGTCTAATTAATGCGCTATATGTCTACCGCTTTGATACTAGTTGCACTGTATATACAAACTGCTATATGTTTACCGTTTTGATACTATCTGAACTATATATACAAACTGCTATATGTTTACCGCTTTGATATTATCTGAACTGTATATACAAACTGCGCCGAATCCTTTCTTTCTTTCACCCCCGGGGATGTACTCACTGGTTGAGACTCCTTATTCCTGTTAGTGTCATACCCCGAAATAATAAAGAGGCTCGGAAAGTTTCTAAGCCGGCCGGCCTTTTGGTTCCCGGAAAGGAGCTCCTTCCTCAGCCCGAGTTGTCCGCTTGGGTACACAGTCTAGAACACATACCCAGGTTTTGAACTTAGAATAACGTGACTTCATGCCGGATCCCTAGTAGGAACGCTTATTTGCATCATGACTTAGGGGACTCAACACAGGGGTTGGGTCCGTCTAGGACAGGTGACCCGGTAATCAAAGACCGAGCATATTATATGTTACATTTATTTGTCTTGTATTATTATGCTGATTGGTTAAATTCCTGAAAACAAAAAGAAAGAAATTTGGAACAAAAAAAGTATTAAAATATTGACAAAACGCAGTCGAAAATTTGAAAAGAAAAATTTGAAAAATGGGAAGAGCAATTTTGTTGAAATAATTGGTCATAAAATAATCTGACCGAACTACGCAGGTTTGATTCTCGCCACTAGGTGGGATACGTAGGCAACCCTCATCGGGTCCAACCACCCCTTTAAAAAATCAAAAAAAATGTGTGCTTAATTTTGTCAATAAAATCAAGGTGATGCCGTTTTTGCAAATAGCCGAATGTTCCGAAAGGACGCCGGAAGGCTGTTTTTGCAAAAATAGCCATTTTGAATTTTTATAAATAATTTTTGGGCACAACCTTGAAATATTCCCTCGCGGAAATGTTGAAAGGTCGTAGCCGCAAAATCAAGTTTAGGTTACCACCCTTTTTAAAAAAAAATCAAAAATGTTGAATTTTAGTTTTCAATAAATCGAAGTGACGCTGTTTTTGAAAATAGCCAAATGTTCCGAAAGGACGCCGGAAGGCTGTTTTTGCAAAAATAGCCACTTTGAATCATTTTTAATAATTTGCAGCCACAGCCTTGAAATATTCCTTGTGGAAATGTTGCAAGGCCATAGCCGCAAAATCAAGTCCGGGTTCACACCCCTTTTGCAAAAACAACCAAAAAGTATCAAATTTTTGATTTTGTTATAAATAAGTCGGGTGATGTTATTCTTGCTCAAAATATGCCGAATGTCCCTCAAAGGACACCATAAGGCCGTTTTTGCAAGAATAGCCACTTTGAGTCATTGTAAATAATTTTGGACACAGCCTTGAAATATTCCCTCGCGGAAATGTTGAAAGGCTGTATCCGCAAAATTAAGTTTGAGTCATCACTCAACTTTTCAAAAAATATCCATTTTATCGAATAAGCCATTACATGGCCGGAATTTTGCTGAAATAGCCATATTTTTGCATTTTTAACTTCCTCAGTCTTGTGTTGGCCTGTGTCGGTGCTGAACGATGCCCCATAGGCCCCGGGATAAAATTTTGAATTTGCATCTTCTTAAATAAAATTTTGCAAAAAGAGCCACTTTGTCTAAATAAGCCATTATATGGCCAATTTATGAAAAAATAGTTTTGTGTTGGTTTATGGCGATGCCGAACGATGCCCCATGAGCCACAGGATTAAAAAAAAAAAAAAAAAAAAAAACGACATATGGTTTTGATGAAATGGCCACATTTGGCATTTAAACTTTCTCAGTCTTGTGTTGGCCTGTGTCGGTGTTGAACGATGCCCCATGAGCCTTAAGATGAAAAGTTTTGAATTTGTAGCCTCTTAAATAAAATTTTGCAAAAATAGCCGCTTTGTCAAATAAGCCATTACATGGCCAATTTTGTAAAAATAGTCAATTGACATTAGAAACTTCTCAGTCTTGTGTTGGTTATGGCGATGCCGAACGATGCCCCATGAGCCACAGGATGGAAAAATTTTCAAGTTTATCTTTCTTAAATAAATTTTGCAAAAATAGTCATTTTGTCAAAAAAGCCATTATGTGGCCAATTTTGTAGAAATAGTCATAAGTGACACCAAAAATATTCTTATTCTTGTAGAAATCTCCTACACAAGTTTGTAGTTGGAGTCGGCTTGTACAATTTTTATTCAAAAAAAAAAAAAAATAATAATAATCAAATAAACATCTCTTTATTTCTTGCATTAATTTGCAAGAACTACGCTCGGTCTGATTCGTGCGGGGTCATGATACGTAGGCAATCCACATAGGATTCGACCATTTCCATAAAAAAAAAAATGATGAAAAAAAAAACTACAAAAGAAAAAAAGAGGAAAAATGAAAAAACCACAAAAAGGGAAAAAGAAAAGAAAGATAAAAAAAAAAAAAGATAGAAAAAAAAAGAAGAATGATCAATAAACGGGATACCTTAATGCTGACATGCTGGCTTCGTTTTGTTGTGTCCATTTTCAGAAAGGTGGTTGGTTGTGGTTCTAAAATAACTCTTCCCTATAAGACAAAGTCGGAGGACAATGGCAGATAATCTCAAGACTGAGTGGGTTGATACCGATATCCGACAACAGCTGGTTGAACGGAACCACGGGTTAGTAGAAGAAGTCAAAATGCTGAGACAACATGTGGCTGACATGTATCGGGCGTGGATGGATGGAAAAGCACCACCCCCGCCACCACCTAGCTTCCCGGACTCTGTCCTTACCCGTACACTGAACCCGATGCCAGATGATCCCTCACACTCTCCATATATACCCACCTATCACAACTTTTCCAACCACTCGAGTAACTCAATTACTCGTCCCCCAACTATGTTTTCACAACGCTACTCCCGTCCCCAACACCACTACTCTCCCCGGGACAACCAAAATCGTATTTCACCTTCCAGGTACCCAGCTCCACAAAAGGCTTACCAACCCCCACGAACATACCGGAAACCCCCCGGGTCAGGTTTCAGGCCAAATAAGGCGTTTAGGGAGGAGAGGTTGCTGAAGCGAGAAAAGGCGCTCACCCCTATCGGGGAATCCTATGCAAGTCTGTTTGAAAAGTTAAAACATGTCGGCCTGATTACGCCGCTCCCCGGATACACTCCCGATCCACGTGCAAGAAGCTTCGATCCTACTGCACGACGTGCATACCATTCCAATGTCAGAGGGCACGATATTGAGAGTTGTCGTACCTTGAAAAAGGAAATAGAAAGAATGATTCAAAAAGGGTGGTTGATTGTGGTCAATGATGATGACATGGGGCACACAAATCCTCTGGGGGGTGTATTGACTGGAGCTAAAAATGTTGAAGCAGATGGCAGCCTTGGCAATATTGATGCAGAACTTAGTGGCTGAAATGTTGCTTGGTAATTGGGAAGATACTCCATCTTTTGGTCAGCTAGATGGAGCTTTGGTGGTTCGTTTTGTCGTCATTTTGTTGTCCGGGTTATTTTCAGGGTTTTCTTGTGGTCAAACCCTTTTGTCCTAGCAGTTTGCTTTGGTCTTGCCCAGTTTTGTTTCAGGGTTGTACTCTAGTTTGTTTAGTTTGTTTTGTCATTGAACCATTTCGTTATTAGTTTAATGAAGCTTTCGGTCTTTTGTTACTTCCGGTCATTTTATTTTGTTTAGTTCTTTTTACCCTTTAGATTTGTCTTGTGCTCAAACGCCGAATCTAGTGACACGACATGCGCACACATAATTATGGCTTAATTCTAAAAGCAATTGGAAGATGATCGGGTCATCTAAAGGAAACAAAAACAACTTGAGACTATTTGGATCCCGAGTCATCTGAAACCGGGGCAAGTAAAAAGAAACAGTCAAAGGCAAGCTGGCCAAAATTGACATGGGGTCGTTCATAATGAGAGTGTTGCCCAACGGTGCTTTAAAGATATGATGAATATTAATTGTGTTGTTTACGCTTGGCATGTTTTGAAGATTGGAATGACGAAGGCATTTTGTTCTGCTATCCAAACACTTTATCCATCGTCAACCCTTTGAGCCTGAATTTAAAGTCTTTCATACCCCTCCTTCGGAATTAGTTGCAAAGACTAGAAACACAAGTTTGAAAGGCAAAAGAAGAAAGGGATAAAGAAAAAGTAAAGAAAAAGAAAACATCAAAAAGAGATAAAGAAAAGAAAATGAAAAAAAAAAAAGAAATTTGGAAAAGAGGAATTGGGAACTACGTTTGACCTGATTCCTCAAAGAGGATACGTAGGCGCTTCACAGCTCGGTCATAGTGTAAATAAAAACCAAAAAATCCCCAAGCAAGAAACAGGGGCAATAATAAAAAAAAAAAAAATTTGTGTTTATTGTAAATAAATTTAGGTCCGAAGGTTGTAAATTTTGAACCCAAAATTGATTTTGTTTTGAGCCTTCAATACCCTCTCTTTCTAGCCCTATCCAAATCCCACATTACGGTCCAAAGAAAGACCTTCCGATCAGTCTTCAAAAGATGCCGCGTCAGGCGAGGGATAGAGTCCTATCATAATATAATACGCCGATTCTCAGCAGAAAAGACGCTGATTCTCAGCAGAAAGGAAATACGAGAGAGTCTTGGCAGTGACACCCCAATCCCCAGCTAAAAGTGATACAAATGAGAGAGTCTTACCGGTGAAAACCTTCGCAGGCACCATAAGACGACGAAAGCTGAGAGAAAATCAAAATGAGAGAGGCTTGAAAGTGAAAACCCTTCGGGCACTACAAGTCGAATAAAGGTGATAATCAGATGGAAATCACGAGACAGAAATCGTGAAAGGCAATTAACGACGAAGGATAGGCCATATGTGCATGTCATGACCAGTAGAGTTGGTATTCGCGTTCGATAAGTTTTTATAGATATTTCTTGCTAGAGAGTCATTTTCTTTTTCCTTTGTCTTCTATTTTGTTTCTTTTTATCTTTCTCATTTTCATCAAAAATTCCCCATCAAAGTCTGTCTAGTCAAAACAAGTGAGAAATGACTTCAAAACATGCCACCAACTTTCCAATTATTATGCAAGGCAAGGAAATGCCGTTGACGGCAGAGAAGTATGGTGCAAAGAAGACTATTAAACTGGGGCAGAAAATTTTCTTTTCAGTTTGAAAATTTTCTGGAAGTCAATACCCACTGGGGGAAGAAGGAAAGTCTTAAGGGAAATGGTCTTCGAACCAGTGTCATCCTCAACAGCCTTCAAGAAGAGTGAAACACCAATTTTGAGGAGATCAGTATCCCCCAGCAATGCTATCTTCAGCAAGTTCCGAGGTGGTCGGACAACACAGAGTGGTAAAGGAAGCAAAGAAATCCCATCTTCAACAAAATAACCCCCAGCAAGTTGAGAAACACAGAACATGGAAGGGATAAAAGGAAAAACCCATCCCCAGCAGGAATATCATCTCCAGCAAATGAAATCATTCTCCAACAACTTTTGGGAACCCCGAGCGAGGGAAAGGAGAAAAGGAAGAAACCACCACAGGAGCGGCATAACCGCTCACAATGTTTTGAACTAACAAAATTTTCTTTGATTTGAAACAGGGAAAGAAAGTGCTATTGATAGCAGAAAGTCATGCCACAAGGAAGAACACCAATACTGGGGCAGAAAAGTTTCCTGCCGTTGTTGAAAATTTTCTCGGAGAAACGAGGAAGGAAATTCAAGATGACATGTCGGGTTTGCCCACCTTCAAATAGGATGTTCCAGGTTTGTCCACCTTCGAACAGGACGTCTCAGGTTTGTTCACTTTCATACATTGATCTCATGGGAGTATTCGCCCTCGAATAGAATACGATGGGAGTATTCGCCCTCGAATAGAATACGATGGGAGTATTCGCCCTCGAATAGAATACGATGGGAGTATTCGCCCTCGAATAGGATACGATGGGAGTATTTGCCCTCAAATAGAATACGATGGGAGTATCCGCCCTCAAATAGGATACGATGGGAGTATTCGCCCTCAAATAGAATACGATGGGAGTATCCGCCCTCAAATAGGATACGATGGGAGTATTCGCCCTCAAATAGAATACAATGGGAGTATTCGCCCTCGATTAGAATACAATGGGAGTATTCGCCCTCGAATAGAATGCGATGGGAGTATCCGCCCTCGAATAGGATATTTTACATTTTTATTTTTACATTGTCCTATGCATATTTTGTAAATTATTGCCAACATGCATTTTAAATTCAAAAGTTGCTACTAAAAGCAGGCGCCTACCTGTATAACAAAAGGCAAGTCTTCAGTCTTTGCATTGCAGGTCTCGAAACCAGTAACCCGACATAAAGCAGAGGGTTACAACAAGAGATCCCAGCACAAATTCGAGCGCATGAGCCAAAGGAAATGAGGGGATGAAGGAAAATTTTCCCAGCATCATTATCCTCAGCAGGCAAGTAAACAGTTCTAAAGATATCCCCAGCAGTCAGGAGGGAAAGCAACACGACCCAGGAGGAAAGCAGTTCCGAAACAAGGCGATTTAGGAGAAATGATGGCAGCAAGAATAAAATGGTACAAGAAGAGAGGAATGGCGATTTATTTTCAAAAGATGTTGAAGTCGGGAGCCCGCCCGAAGAGAGGAATGGCGTTTTATTTTCTAAGTTGATGTTGAAGTCGGAGCCCGCCTGAAGAGAGGAATGGCGACTTATTTTCAAAAGATGTTGTTGAAGTCGGAGCCCGCCCGAAGAGAGGAATGGCGATTTATTTTCAAAAGATGTTGTTGAAGTCGGGAGCCCGCCCGAAGAGAGGAATGGCGTTTAATTTTCAGAGTTGATGTTGAAGTCAGGAGCCCGCCTCGAAGAGAGGAATGGCGTTTAATTTTCCGAGTTGATGATTGAAGTCGGAGCCCGCCCGAAGAGAGGAATGGCGTTTAATTTTCGGAGTTGATGTTGAAGTCAGGAGCCCGCCTCGAAGAGAGGAATGGCGTTTAATTTTCCGAGTTGATGATTGAAGTCGGAGCCCGCCCGAAGAGAGGAATGGCGTTTAATTTTCCGAGTTGATGATTGAAGTCGAGAGCCCGCCTGAAGAGAGGAATGGCGTTTATTTTCTAAGTTGATGTTGAAGTCAGGAGCCCGCCCGAAGAGAGGAATGGCGATTTATTTTCAAAAGATATTGTTAAAGTCGGGAGCCCGCCCGAAGAGAGGAATGGCGATTTATTTTCAAAAGATGTTATTGAAGTCAGGAGCCCGCCTGAAGAGAGGAATGGCGTTTAATTTTTAGTTGATGATTAAAGTCAGGAGCCCGCCTGAAGAGAGGAATGGCGATTTATTTTCAAAAGATGTTGAAGTCAGGAGCCCGCCTGAAGAATGGAGTGGCAATTTACTTTCGAAGTTGTTTGAGGAAAGCAGTAGAGTATAACAGAAATCCCCAGCATGAATTCAAGTTCAAAATCAGAAGGAAGGCAACAAGGATCAGAAAGATAGATTCAGACTTCGAAGAAGAATAGTTCGGGGATCACAAAGGAGGAACCAATGGTCGGAGTTCGGCAATCAAGATATGCCGAAATAACAATTGTGAGAAGAGAAGAAGCATCAGAAGGAACATCAAGACCGACAGAATAGCAAGGAACATGGGAGAGTCAAGATGAAGAGATAGATAAGATTTCGCAACGCTGTAACTTAGTCTAGCTTCTTATTTTGTTTAGCACGATGTAATAAGGAGGTCAGTTAAGCGGTGGGAATAGCAGCAACAACAGTAACAGCAAGGTCACAGCAGTCACGGTAGTCCCAGCTACCAAAACTTCCCGAACTACATTGACCCGATTCCCTTTTAGCCAGGGATATGTAGGAGACCTTTGAAGCGAAGGTTCGGTCAAACTTTTCCAAAAAAATGCTTCACACGGGGTGCTCGAACAGGCAAAAATCGCTCGTATCCGCTCACTTATCTTTGCACGAAAACTCTTCATGTTTACGCGCAAAGAGGGGCAGCTGTGAGCACGTGATTTTTGCCCTATATGAGAATTACTCCCAAAAATTCAAAATAAAATAATTTTTTGTTGTTGGCAATTATTGTGGATTTTGGGTTATATTCTCTTATTGTTCGCGTTTGTGTGCGCATGTTTATTTGTTGAAATAAGAAAATACCAAAAATATCGCATTTGCATTCATATGATTTAATTCTACCACTAGGAATAATTAAGTTGTTTTTACAAAATGAAGAATGAAATTCACAAAATAGTATATTTCGCATTTTTAATGTCTAATGTCAATTGTGTGATTTGTCGTTTAATGTAGTGTTTAATTATTTGTGATAATTATTACTTAGAGTTAATTAATATTTTGGTCAAGAATTAATTTAGGATTGTGTTTTTGTAATATAATTTAAAGTTTAGTTTTGAAATTAGGAAATAAAAATGAAGAGCAATTCGGATCAGGCCAAGTGTCCAAAAGCCCAAATCAAATAACCTTCTACCCAAAAACCCCACTCTCCTTACCCAGTCCAATCCCGTCCACAAAGAACCGACCCGGTCTGCCATAATTCCCCTTCCCCCTTTTCAATTATACCATTACTTCATTCAAACCCTAGGAGACCCTCCAAGCCGCCACACCCAAACGACCATGCCCTCCCACTCCGTTCACCCTCCAGTCGGCGCCGACCACCCTGGGCTTCCCGTCACTGTTTCTTCTCCTTCACACGACTACCACGCCGACAACCACCCTTACCTTTCGTCTCACCACTTCGCCGCCGACCAAGCAGCACCCTCAACGCACACAACGCAAACCTCCAGCTCGTCGTCACCAGCTTCTCGTTCGACGTCCAGCCTCACTTCATGACCATCCATGAATGACCAGCAACACTCCAGTTGACCACCCCAATCTTTCCGCCATCCCCAGCCAGCCATGGTTTCCCTCCGTCTTCATCGCGACATCGAGCAGCCTTGTCAAACTCCAAACAACCAGTTTCAGCTTCATCGAACCAGCCAGCTTCGCCACTGTGTTCGTCGTCGTCGTCAGTCATCACCTTCCGTTGTTCGCTGCTCGTCATTTGTTTAAAAACGATCGCTTACCAGACAGATTTTGTTTCCGTACGAGTTCGTCGTTGTTCCAATCCGGTTAGTTGGTTTAAGTTTTACTTATGTCCTTATTTTATTTTGATATTCTTGGATCCGAAATCAGTACATATGCTTGATTTGTTTGTTTGGTTTTCTCCTGTTTTGCTCGTTATTACAGAATTAAGGAGTCGTATTGTTTATATGATAGTCCGAAAATCAGTAACGATTTTCTCGCAATTTTCATAAGTGTTTCGGCATGTTCGTGTCAGCTTTAAGTTGTTAGATTCTTATTAGACTTTCTTCAAGTGTTCCTGTGTAGGTTTAATCAAGAAGTGTGTTGGTTTAATCACTGAATCCTCCGTTTTGTTTCTGAATCATTGAGTCTTTTATCTTGCTTGTGATCCTGTTTGATCTAATCTAAGTTCAAATGTTTGAGTTCAGTTATTCGAATCTAATTGTTGTTCTTTTAAGTTTGGAGTCCATGATGAGCTTGACCATGGTTTAGTTTCAGTTTTGGTGTTCTTATTATTAATTAAAAGCTGGTTTAACGTGATCAATTGATTGAGTTTGATTAAGGGAATTGATTATAGCTAATGGTTAGTAATCACAAGGCATCAAGAGGTATTTTTGGAATTGGAAAACTTTGCAAAATTATTTAAATTGAGTGTTCTGTCTACTAAGCACCAATACTGTTAAAGTAAGAATTTGTTTAATAAAAGTGGGGAACAATACATAATGGTATTAAAAGTAGTGATTAAAATACACCTACCCATGCTTTGAATTAAAAATCAATTAGAGAAAGGGTAGTGGGGGACAAACGAATTAAAAATGGAACAAGACATAGTGGCTTTGGAAGATGTTAAAAGAAGTAATTAAATATGTTGCCCATAACTTTTGAATTAATTAAGGAAAAGACAAGTGTTAGTGAGGAACAAAACAAGTAAGCATGGGGAACCATTTAACTTGAATCAAGAAGTCATTTAGGGGGGGGTCTGTTTTAGCTATAAGTATAGCATGAATCTGAAACAGTAAGGGGACAGACAAAGGGATACACATACAGACAGTAGGGAAAATATAGACAGAGATATTCACAGCATACACGGACGGACACTCATAAAAAATACACAAGTGCTCACTTGTTTGCTTCTGTTCTTCGGTTGCTTCAGTTGCTGTTGGTTTGTTGCTGTTAAGGCTATTGTTGTCGCTACTATTTATTGTCGAGGTTGTTATTGTGGTTTGTCGAGGTTGTTGTTGTGGTGGTTGCTGTGTTGTCGTGGGGGTTCTGTTGCTGTTGGTCTATTGTTAAAGCTGTTGCTGTTGGTCTGTTGTTAAAGCTGTTGCTGTTGGTCTGTTGTTAAAGCTGTTTGTGCTGCTATATAATGCATCCTCACTTCTCTTTTCTTTAAATTCCAGGTACACATCTTTAGAATACCAGAAATTGTAGTTGGCAAGTTCAAAGTTTGGACATATATGAAGATCTGAAGTCTGTTTAAATTCGTCCTGTTTTGTATACTACACATCTGCAATCGCATCATATTTGTATAAGTTAACTGATAAATTATGGACTGTCGCTATTTTGTATGTAATCCATGTTGGTCAGTGTTAAATTGAAATTAGAAAACCAAAACAGGGATTTAGTCTAGAACTAGAAATTAGTATGGTCTTATTTAAGATTTGAATATCAAAGGTCATTTTGATTAATTGCGACATGTGTTTGAATAGGGATTAAGACTCAAACCGCTAACATTCAAATGATTGAATTGTGTGAATCGAGTTTATATAATCATTCTAATTCTGAATTTACGAGGTCACTTAGGTAAATAACGTCATTTTAATTGGCAATTTGAATAATATTAATAACTAAAGTAGTGATGAACATTAGCATGAAGTTCAAAAATGACGTTTGTATTACACATAGTTAACTTTAATGGTTCGGTTTATCTAATACTGGTGGTTTAAACTAATTAGAGAATGGTTAGTTTATGTTGGACATTTTTCAAACTCGCATGCTACTTATAATTGTTGTTTTGGTATTACTCGCTTGTAGAATAAGGCATAAAACAACCTCCCTTGTGCAAGCTCGAGTGTAATTTCCATTCACCTTGATCTAGCAACTAATAAGAGGCCCGAGCTAGTAAACATGTAACAAATTAGGACCTTTTCTCGTTTTATTTAGAGACGAACTTAATAGAAAAAATGTAGTCACTTTAGGATTGTCCTTTTAAAATAAACGAGACGAGCCTCGCCAAAAATACACAATTGTGGGGCCCTCGAATAATTGTCATGAAAACTTAGACTTGGAAGGACCGTCTAGTGAATTTTACGGTCCTTTTCCCAAAGTTAAATAGACGATAGACTCTTTAGGCGCGACTTGAAATAAAATTACTTTCCTGAATACGGGTGCACATTTATGTGACCCAAATCTCACTCTCGGCGAAACTGAAATACATTAGAGTCGCAGGCGTACTGGTTACGGTGCGGCTCGAAATGTGTTTTCGTAACGTCGCAATTCTTCTATAAAATAAGAGCGGAGCATTAAAAGCACATAGTTAAAATATATAAAAGAATCGGATAGAAACAAAAATTGCAATTGAGCGACCGTGCTAAAACCACGGAATCCGGGAGTGCCTAACACCTTCTCCCGGGTTAACAGAATTCCTTATCCAGATTTCTAGTTTCGCGGACTGTATTACGGAGTCATAAATTTCCTCGGTTCGGGATTAAACCGGTGACTTGGAACACCATTATTTTTCCAAGTGGCGACTCTGAATTTAATAAATTGATCCCGTCTCGATTGTCCTTTAATTGGAAAAAACTCCCCGCGCTCCCGCGGGCGCGTAAAAAGGAGGTGTGACACCCAGTATGGGAAGCATCACAATAGACTGTGTAATGCCCTGAACCTGTGGGGAAAACCAACACTAGTGCCATAGTACGAGCTGTTTTGAGCTTCTGAAAGCTTGCTTCACACTCATCTGACCACTTAAACTGGGCACCCTTCTGGGTAAACCTGGTCATCAGGGATGCAATAGAAGAGAACCCTCTACAAATCGACGGTAGTAACCTGCTAACCCCAAAAAACTCCAAATCTCGGTCAGTGAAGCTGGTCGAGGCCAATTCTTGACTGCCTAAATCTTCTTTGGGTCCACCTGAATACCCTCTACTGATGGAATATGACCCAGGAATGCAACCGAACTCAACCAGAACTCGCATTTTGAAAACTTGGCATATAGATGATTATCCTTCATAGTCTGAAGAACCACTATAAGGTGCTGCTCGTGCTCTTCCTGGCTGCGGGAGTACACCAGGATATCGTCTATAAAGACTATCACAAATAAGTATAGATAAAGCCTGAACACTCGGTTCATCAACTCTATAAATGCTGCTGGGGCATTGGTTAACCCAAACCATGATTGAAAACTCGTAGTGCCCATACCGAGTGCGAAAGTGTTGTCTTAGGGACATCAGATGCCCTAATCTTCAGATGATAGTAGCCAGACCTCAAGTCTATGTTTGAGAACACCATTGCTCCCTGGAGCTGGTGGAACAAATCATCAATCCTCAGTAGTGGATACTTATTCTTCATCGACTATGTTTAATTGCCAGTAAATAATACACATCCGCATCGAACCATCTTTCTTCTTCACAAATAACACCGGTGCATCCTAAGGATAAACACTAGGACTGATAAAGCCCTTCTCTAGAAAATCTTGCAATTGGTCGTTTAACTCCTTTAACTCTGGCTGGGCCATGCGATACGACAGAATAGAAATGGGCTGCATTCTCGGAACCAAATCAATGCAAAAAATAAAATCCCTGTCGGGCGGCATACTCGGTAGGCCTGAAGGGAACATCCAGAACTTATGAACCACGTGCACAGAATCGATAAACCCCCGCACTAGAATCACAACATAAATCAAGTAGACCAAATAACCCTTTCTCGGCCATACACCGAGCCTTCAAATACAGTATAGCACTGCGGGTAGAATGATCCAATACAACGCGAAATAAGACCGAAGCTTCTCTACCACAAGCCAGAACAGTACCTGCACCTCCACCTCTAATGCCTTTACCTCCACTTCTCGCATCTGTACCTCCACCTCTAATACCTTTACCTCTACCTCTCACATCTCTACATCCGCCTCTAATACCTTTATCTCCACAAAGTCTCCAAAAACGTAGCTAATCTATCACTAGTCTGTGTTGCTGCTCCACCGAAGAAGCCGTACATGACCTCGCCTTTCGCGAAAGTATGGAATAGAAATTCAGTCAGCATTTGAGAAATCAATCGCACAACAAGAAAGAAGAAATGAGATATTTTTCCTAACTCAATAGACTCTAGGGAACAAGTACAAACGTCTATGTACCTACCCCTCAGACTCTACTAAGTTTGTTCGTAAGTTGTGAGACCAATGTAACCTAGTGCTCTTATACCAACTTGTCACGACCCGAATTTCCCACCATTGGGATCGTGATGGCGCCTACTCGTGGTAGCTAGGCAAGCCAATTTACTCACCGTTTCAATTAATAAAACCATCATGTTGTCAATTTAAAAACATAAATAATAATAATAATAATAATAATACTAATAATAATAATAATAATAATAATAATAATAATAATAATAATAATAATAATAATAATAATAATAATAATAATAATAATAACAACAATAACTGCGAAAGTCTGCTTTTATAAATTTGAGATAAATACGAAATACTCGACATAGATCCTCTACCCAAGATTTGGTGTCACATACTCACGAACCACTAAGAATAAACTACATATAAAGGTCTGAAAGAATTATAACAGTTGTCTGTCCCGAAACAATGCGACCACGGTATAATGAAAAGTATAAGAAGAGATGTCGGGCCCGCGGACGCCTACAAGGTACCCTAGTCTCGTAGTAAATAAGATCCTGCTATCGAACTACTGTTGTTGTTGCTAAAAACCTAGACCAGTGCAAAAATGCACAGAAGTGTAGTATCAGCACAACCGACCCCATGTGTTGGTAAGTGCCTAGCCTAACCCCGGCGAAGTAGTGACGAGGCTAGATTGGACACCACATAAAAATGTGCGATTATAAAATATACAACAAAATATCGAATACCAAGAAAATCAACATCAAGGGAGGGGGAACATGCCACGGGGAAATATAGTTAAATAGTTGTAAGGCCCCGTAAAATTTTTGTGCATGAAACCTAGTAGCTGTGGTGCCATGGTCCGAATAATATGTTAGGAATGCGTAGAATTCTTCGCGGCGAGCAAGCTCGCCGCGGTTCGGACCCTTGGTAGTGATTTAAGTTTCAAAAATGTAAATAGTCAATTCTTCCAGAAAAGTGTCGATTCTGCGGTCAGGAGTGCGACCGCAGATCTGCTATGCGGACCGCATTCCTGCCGTAGAGCTTAACAGTAGGTTTGCAAAAATTGGTGTTGAGAATGCAATCGATATGCGATCGCAGAATGGATCTGCGGACCGTAGATCTACCGCATAAATTCTCGAAGGTTTTTGATTGTCAAATCTACGGTGCACTATGCGACCGCAGATCAAGAATGCAGACCGCATTTTGGTCGCATTCCTTAACAGAACTTGTGTAAATTTTGAGGCAATTCCGCGGTCACTATGCAGACCGCATATGGATTCTGCGATTGCAGAATTTACCCGGCCCAGGAATTTTATAAATTTCAACCCGACCTCTTCTTTAAAATAACGCCTTTCTCCTTCATTTTAGCATATCATCTTACCAAAATTAGAGAGAGAAGAGAGGGGTTTTAGAGAGAGAAGTCCTTCATCTTCAAAGATTGTTCCAACCATTTAGTCCAAAGGATTCTAGGGCCAAGATTCAACTTTCCCAAATCAATTGAAGGTAAAAACCCTAACTATTTTTCCCTAATTTTCAGTTTTAAAATGGGTAAGGAGAGGGTTGCATATAATAGCTTTTGAAAATGAGATTTTTCACTCATGCATGATTATTGAACTTGTTTTCTTAGTAAAGAGGAAATGAATAAGCGTAAGAGTCTACAAAACAAGGTCGGCAAAGATAGGATAGCTTAGGTAAGCATAAAGTAGAAAGTTAACGGAAGGAAGCTCGATACCAGGTATGTATGGCTAATTTTGATTCTTGTGAAATCGCCTATATGTGTGAAATTCGTTTGGTTCGCGTTAAATTGACAAATTGTGTGAAATTCTTGATGTTGTTGTTGGATATTCAAAATTGTTGTTGAACTATGAGTGATGTAATATGAGATATGAGCCGAAAGATAAATGAGAGTTTAATTTGGTAAAGAATTGTGAACAATTGCTATGATGGCATGTATGGTACCTTGTGGAAAAGAAACGAAACACTTGAGGTGTGGTAAGTTGTTGAACATAACAGTATGAACATTATCGATTTTGGAACACTTGTAACTTGACTGTGATATTGGCTTGAGAAGTAATTGAGAACATGAACCAATGTGTAAGTTGCTTATTTGAACTTTTTGTAATTGTGTGTAGTGCCTTATCTGCTGTTTGTGATTATTGTGTTTGAAAACTGTATGGTGGGATCGGGTTGCGTGCCGCAACATGAAGAAATAAGGTGTGGGTTGGGGTGATAAGGGTGGCCGAGTTAATAAGGGTAGACGAGGTAATAAGGATGGAAAGCGATCGAAATCACAAATGAAATTGATACAAAATCATTAATATGAAATTGTGAAAGGAGACAGCAAGAGAGTTTGCAACCTGGGGGGCACTGATTGCCCCTATGTTTGACTACTTGCAATTTATGTGGTTGATTGGTTGTTGTTCTATTTGTTGACCTTAAACGTGCTTGTGTTGAGGCTTATCTGAAATGAGTAAAAGGTGGGAAACATGGATAGTTAGCTTAATTGATTTCTTGATGTAATCTATCGTCTGTCTTGTCATCGTGATCCTTGTTTAACGGCTTGAGTTTACTTGGGACAAAGATTGTCCATACATACCAGTACAATTCAAGTGTACTGACATCCCTTTTTCCGGGGACGCTACATTCGTGTTATGATTGTAGGTGGTTCAGTAGCAGGCACTTCAGCGCATCAGCAATAGTATTCTTCACCTTCCACTGCCCGTTTTGGTGAACCCCTTTCTTCCTCGGGGCCCTATGTGGTTCATTCCACTTTTGTTTAGATTCCATTTTGGTTTTGTAAGGTATAGCCGGAGCCTTGTTACCGGCAAGTATTGTATTCTCTTTTGTACCCTAGAGGCTCTGTAGACATGTAAACTGTGGGACTCCAGTCTTATGTATATATTATGTTATGTCGGGCGTTGTAAAACTGCAAACTTGATAATGAATCACTCGTATGGTTTTGTTTGTTTATTGTGAAATCATTTATGATTAGTAGGATATTTGGTTAATGAGAAACAATCAACACAGGGGTAACGCGTGGGGATGAAAGGCACCCAGGTCCGCTTGACTGGGGCTACCCGGTCAGGCGCCGATCATGTCCCTCGATTTGACATTAAATAGTAATCCATAGTAAAAGCCAAAAATAGCTTAATTCCACAGTACAACAAGAAATAAATATTCAGACATAACCATAGATGTCAGCAACTATTGCAGCGTGCAACCCGTTTCATAATTACCATTGTTGTGGCGTGCAACCTGTTCTATAATTATCATTGTTGTGGCGTGTAAACTGTTCCATAATTATCATTGTTGCGGCGTGCAACCTGTTCCATAATTATCATTGTTGCGGCGTGCAACCCTCTCCACATTATCATTGTTGCAGCGTGCAACCCGTTCCATAATTATCATTGTTGCGGCGTGCAACCCGTTCCATAAGTATCATTGTTACGGCGTGCAACCCATTCCATAATTATCATTATTGCGGCATGCAACCCGATCCATAATTACCATTCGTTGCAGTATGTAACCCGATCCACATATCACTATTGCGCGTGCAACCCGATTCACATTATTTATCTTTTATCATCGTTGCGGTGTGCAACCCGATCCTTGATATTATTTAACCAGTCTAAGTCCCCAAGCAGCAGTCAAAACCAAGGGATACACAACAGACAATTACGTAGAAAATATCCCGACAAGGGAACACAATTAACAGCTCAATCATCTCGGCAAGGGAGCACAATTAATAGTTCAATCATTCTGGCAAAGGAGAGAAAGACTAAGAACAGAATCAACAAAATGTCCCGGCAAGGGAATAATCATGACCACATTAGTTCCCATATCTAATTACCACTGCTATAACTAGCCTATTACCACACTTAGCCACCTCAGTTACATCTAACTGACAACCATACCCAACCACTCTATCTATAATTAATTTGTTACAACACTTGTTCACCTCAGCTATAACCATAAGATTTACCTAACACAAGGAATAATCACCCTAAGAATCCGTAATATCAACTAAGAACACAACACCAAGGAATCATGACTTAACCACAGCCCACCAAGAGGGAAAAATAATGATCTCTCATCTTTCTCACTTTTACTTCACAATTATTTTCAAACAATTGCTCTAGAGGTTCAATTAGCACTTGTACTCTCACAATTCGTTCTATAACTGTATCCAACGCTCCTAAATGACACCAGTCATTTCATATACTTTTAATATTAGTATCACAATTCGATCCAATGCTCATAGGAATCAAATTATCATATTATTATTCACATGTTATTCACAACATATAGAAATACTCTAATAAACATGGAATTCATAATCAGTTCACGATAATCACATTATAAAGACTCACGGTCATGCTAGACACTAATGTATAGATACTCCTCACCATGCCTATACATCGTACTCTATCACATAGCAATTAGCAATAAGACTCAACTCTTATTCCCTCAAGCTAGGGTTAGACCACACACTTACCTCGAAGCCTTGAAGTCCGCTTAATGCTCAACTATTGCTTTACCTCGTGATTCAACCTCCAATTCAGTGATATCTAGGCATAATCAATTCGACAATATCAATAAAGACTCAATGGTAACATCTCATGGCCTAGATATGAATTTCCTAGCATTATTCCAAAAATCCTGAATTAGACAAAACCTGAGCCCCGAGCCCACTTCCTAAAACTTAGAAATTTCTATAGAAAAGTGTTCCTTATCTTCTCCCGATTCCGTACATATAAAGAACATCAAAATCGGAGTCCGCACTAGAATCACAACGTAAACCAAGTAGACCAAACACCCTTTTCTTGGCCATTCGCCGAGCCTTCTCATATGATATAGCACTGTGGGTAGAATGACCCAATACGACACGATATAAGACCGAAGCTTCTCTACCATAAGCCAAAACAGTACATGCACCTCCCCTCAAATACATTTACCTCCACTTCTCGCATCTCTACCTCCACCTCTAATACCTTTACCTCTACCTCTCGCATCTCTACATCCACCTCTAATACCTTTATCTCCACAAAGTCTCTGAAGAAGTAGTTGATCTATCACTGGTGTGTGTTGCTGCTCCACCGATGAAGTGTTACATAACCTTGTCATTCGCGAAAGAACGTAATAAAAATTCAGTCAGCATTTGAGAAATCAATCGCACGACAATAAAGAACAAATGAGAGATTTTTCCTAACTCAATAGACTCTAGGGAACAAGTACAGACGTCTCCATACCTACCCCTCAGACTCTACTAAGTTTGTTCATGTGTTGTAAGACCTATGTAACCTAGTGCTCTGATACCAACTTGTCACGATCCGGATTTTCGACCATCGGGATCGTGATGGAGCCTACTCGTGGTAGATAGGAAAGTCAATTTACTCACCGTTTTTATTAATAAAACCATCAACAATTTAATAGTATATAATAATAACAATAACTGCGGAAGTCGGCTTTTATAAATTTGAGATAAATACGAAATACTCAACATAGATCCTCTACCCAAGATTTGGTGTCACATACCCATAAACCACTAAGAATAAACAACATATAAAGGTCTGAAAGAAATATAACAGTTGTATGTCCCGAAACAATGAGACCACAGTATAAATGAAAAGCATAAGAAGAGACGCCGGGCCTGCGGACGCCTGCAAGCTACTTCAGTCTCGTAGTAATGAAATTCCGCTATCGAACTACTGCTGTTGATGCTCAAAACCTGGACCTGTGCAAAAACGTACAGAAGTGTAGTATCAGCACAACCAACCCCATGTGCTGTAAGTGCCTAACCCCGGCGAAGTAGTGACGAGGCTAGACTGGACACCACATAAACCTGTGCGATTATAAAATATACAGCGTAATATCGAATACCAAGAAAATCAACATCAAGGGAGGGGGAACATGCTGCGGGAAAATACAGTTAAACAATAATCCAGAGTAACGACAAAAAACAACTTAATTCCACAGTACAACAAGAAATAAATAATCAGACATAACCACATATGTCAACAACTATTGCGGCGTGCAACCTGTTCCATAATTACTATTGTTGCGGCATGCAACCCATTCCATAATTATCATTGTTGCGGTTTGCAACCGTTCTATAATTATCATTGTTGCAGCGTGCAACCCGTTCCATAATTATCTTTGTTGCGGCGTGCAACCCAATCCACAATTACCACCGTTGCAGCGTGCAACCAGATCCACATATCACTATTGCGGCGTGCAACCCGATCCACATTATTTGTCATTTATCATCGTTGTGGTGCGCAACCCGATCCTCAATATCATTTAGCCAGTCTAAGTCCCCAAGTAGTAGTAAAAAATAAGGGATACACAACAGATCATTACGTAGCAAACATCCCGATAAGGGAACATAATTAATAGCTCAATCATCTCGGCAAGGGAGCACAATTAATAGTTCAATCATCCCAGCAAGGGAGAGAAAGACTAACAGCAGAATCAACAAAATATCCCGACAAGGGAATAATCATGACCACATTAGTTCACACATCTAATTATCACAGCTACAACCAGCCTATTACTACACTTAGCCACCTTAATAAAACCGACAACCACACTCAACCACTCTATCTATAACTAATTTGTTACAATACTTAATCACCTCAGCTATAACCATAAGCTTTACCTAACATAAGGAAACATCACCCTAAGAATCCGTAATATCAATTAAGAACACAACACCAGGGAATCACAACTTAACCACAACCCGCCAAGAGGGCAACATAATGATCTCTCATCTTTCTCACTTTTACTTCACAATTATTTTCAAATAATTGCTCTAAAGGTTAAATTATCACTTGTACATTCACAATTCATTCTATAACTGTAGCCAACGCTCCTAAATGACACAAGACTTTTAATATTCGTATCACAATTCGAGCCAATGCTCATAGGAATCAAATTATCATATTATTATTCACAGGTTATTCACAACATATAGAAATATTTCAACAAACACGGAATTCATAATCAGTTCATAATAATCACATTATAAAGACTCACGGTCATGCTAGACACCAATGTATAGATACTCATCACCATGCCTATACATCGTACTCGATCACATAGCAATTAGCAACAAGAGTCAACTCCTATCCCCTCAAGCTAGGGTTAGACCAAACACTTACCTCAAAGCCTTGGAGTCCGCTTAATCTTCAACTATTGCTTTACCTCGTGATTCAACCTCCACTTCAGTTATATCTAAGCACAATTTGATAATATCAATAAAGACTCAATGGTAACATCCCATAGCCTAGATATAAATTTCCTAGCATTATTTCAAAAATCCCGAAAATAGACAAAACCCGAGCCCCGGGCCCACTTTTCGAAACTCAGAAATTTTTACATAAAAGTGTTCTTCATCTTCTCCCGATTCCGTACATATAAAGAACACCAAAATCGGAGTCCGTTTGACCCCTTAAATCGACCCCTAAAGGTCTGATAATTTGAGGCCCCAAAATCCTATTTTTCTACTATTTTTCATTAATTAAAGAATGAGATTATTGTTTATTATCACCCATAAATGAGTTTTAATAATCAAATCACTTACCTCTGTGATGCCCACTGATTTTCTCTCTTAAAAATTGCCTCAGAAACTTCTTCCCGTTTCAAAATTGGAAGAAAACTCGACCTGCTCATTATAGGTATACTGTTCATGCGTTTTACTACTCCCAATGGATTTCTTATGAAATTATAATAAATTTAGCCTTTTGAATCACTCAATTTGACATTATAATGAAGGAGATCTGTTAGTTTTAGTATTTGCAAATAGTGGAGGTTTTTAATACGCCATCAGGGGCAATTTCGTCATTAACCTGAAAATCAGGGCAACCTTAGTAAAATGGCCATAAAATCCTCATACGATGTCCAAATTCAATGATTCTTTTTGCTATGGGTCTGTAATTACGATATGGATATAATGTTTCATTCAAAATAGTAATCGGGTCTCATTGTTCAATATGATATCATTTATGCTTGAAGAAATGATGTCGAAGCATAAGAAAACGAGCATAACACAATCCAAACCTATCCGAAACTCACTAGAGCTCCTCGGGACCGCATACTAAATATGTACACTAACTCAAAAACATCATACGAATTTGCTTGAGTGATCAAATCGCCAAAATAACATCAAAATCATTGCATCAAGCCTCAAGATCATCATTTCCCTTTCAGAATTCATAAACTTCCAACTTTAGACATTTAGGTCACAAACACGTCAAACGACGTCCGATTTTGACCAAATTTTACAAGAAGCACTTAGACATTATATATATATATATATATATATATATATATATATATATATATATATATATATATATATATATATATATATATATATATAAAAGACTTGTACCTGGCGTCGGAACCAAAATAAGAGCCTCATACCATAGTCTTTTAATCAATTTTAATTCTAATTTTCCTTAATAATTTCAGAAAATAATTTAACGAAAAAATTTCTTTTAATCAGGTTCTTGACCTCGAATTTTGACTCCGGGCACATGCCCGAGTCCCATATTTTTCTACGGACCTTCCGGGACTGTCCGAATTCGGGTCCGTGTCCATTTACCAAAAATGTTGACTAAAGTCAACTATAATCATATTAATATCAAATTTCTTCAAAATTTTCATAGAATTCACATATTTTAACACAAAAACTTTCCGACTTCGTGCCCGGACTGCGTACGCAAATCGAGACAATATAAAATGAGATTTTCAAGGCCTCGGAATCAAGGAACAGATAAGGAAAACAGGTGATGACCCTTTGGGTCGTCACACATCACAAGCACTACCATTAGCCATCACTATCAGCAACTATCATATTTTAAAAAGTTATATATTTTATTGATGTAATATTAGATTAGTTAGTACTTTGTTTGAATTGTATGTTTATTAATTTTCAAATAAACGTAAATATTATGTATTACATATATTAAAAATCAAACAGTCTTAATCATTTAGTATTCAGATCTTAATCCATATTTTAACATTCAGATGTTTTAATCTTAATACATATTTAATATTCAAACATATATTCACACCTTTAGTATTTAAAAAAATAAATGAAGCCAGTAAGCTTGCGGATTCATCCAAACATACAAAACCAATTAAATTAAAAGAATCAGAAACGTATGACCTCTACCAATCTAAATTATCTATGGCCTTGTTTTTAGGTTGAATTTTTAGATAAGGTGAAGTCACACAAATAGTTAAACTAACTACTACAACAACAACAATCTACTTTAGGATGGATACTTTATTTTTAAATAGACTCTCGATATCCTTTCCACAAAATTTTTTTTTTTCACATTGCTCTTGGGAAGACTCAAACTCATAACCTCTTGGTTGAAAGTAAAAGTTGCTTATCATGATAGCAAACCCTCTTGTCATTTAAACTAACTACTCCTGGACATATATAATTAAGTCCATTATTGATCCTTCTTTAACTTAAGGACAATTTGACATAAATCTGAAAACCAAAATATGATAATTGGATACTGTGATGATCATTACCAATGCATATTAAGTATTCAAATATCCCCTTGGCAGAGTAACTAATAATCCCTCAATTTCAATTTATGTGAATATGTTTGACTAAATATGAAGTTTAAGAAAAAATAATTTTTTTTGAATTTATGGTCTTAAACATCAAAAAGAGGTCATAAGTATTTGTGTAATTATAAAAACCTCTCATTAATGATATAGTTAATAATTTAAGCTAAATTATTTTTAAATTTAAAAATAAATAATTTTTTTTTGCCGGAAGAGAGGGAATATCTTTACCCGTGGGGCATCATTATACTCGGTGAAACACTCAAAAGTGTGTCAAAATTGATACAAACACCACCATTTTAAGAAACAAATCGAATAGTCAAAACATTATCACGTCCACAACTCAACTGCTTTCATTAATTTGAGACTGTAAAAACTAATTCCGATCTCTAAAATAGTGTTTCCTTACAACATTTGCAATGTCTGGCTCTTTTTTCAAATAAAAACAAAGTTGTTTGATTTCAATATATTATGGAGCAAACATAACAAGATAAAGTGCCTTTCATACTCATTTACACATAAGCAACAGAGAATAATAATTCACAGGGTGGCTCTCCCCTTGGAGAGTGTAAAATACCAATTGCCTCTCTATTCCATGGAGGGACACATTTGCTTTATAATCTTGATAATAAATTAGAAATGTCCACCTCCAAATGTATCTTGGAATTTTCCATGACCAGCTCAACTTACATGAGGTGGTCCAATCATCTATATATTTGGAACCTAAACTCCATTACAACTTTTTTATATAAAAAAATAAAGCCATAAAAGGGACAGGACAACCCCATTATTTAATTTGGACTAACTCCTCCCCTCACGGGTTGGAATTCCATTCTCAGCAAACATCATTTGTGTATTGGAATTTGCACCTATAAAAGAAATGACAAAAACAACACAAGTTCTATGTGGAGCCAATGTTACTTATGGATTGTTGTCCACATAAGACTAAGACCATCATGTTTTGGATTAAGATGACACGTACTCTGGGTCAACCACTGTAATTCCAATGAATCTTCTTCGTCATCTTCTACAATCTCTCATTACCTAGCTTCGGTAACTACGTGCCATACCTAATTCTAAATACTACAAAATATGACTCATTAGTTTAATTTACCTTGCCGATCAACGTTCATGAGGTAAATAAATTATGATAGATTGACTATCAGCAACAACAACAACAACCCAGTATAATCCCACTTAGTGGGGTCTGGGAAGGGTAGTGTGTACGCAGACCTTACCCCTACTCTGGGGTAAAGAAGCTGTTTCCAAATAAATCATTCCCTTCAAGAACTTTCTACCTTGCTCTTGGGGAGACTCGTTAGAAATATTTTATATAAATTAAATATTTTATAATGAACTTTTAAGATACATAATTAGAAAGTACTCACCTAGTTAAGTATACAGGCAGAATTAAGATAGGTTTAGATGAAGCAAACCTTCACTTCCAACTAAGAGGTTGTGAGTTCGAGTCTCCCCAAGAGCAAGGTGGGAAATTTTTGGAGTGAAGGATGTCGGAGGTCTATTTGGAAATACTCTCTCTATCCCACAGGCTATGGGTAAGGTCTGTGTACATACTACTCTCCTCAGACCCCACTAAGTGAGATTATACCGGGTTGTTGTTATTTAGATGGAGCAAACATAAACGGTGTGATCTATATAATCTATTCCAGTTTGTTTGGAATTTTGAGGTAATTGTTGTTGTTGCATTATAAAATGTGACTCAAGGCATTGCCATGTCTTTGATATCTATCTAATCTTAGCTCGGCTTTGGTTATCCTAATGACAGATATAACTAAAATGTAATTAAAATGGTATTCTTTTAATATACTTAAAGGAAAGCCTAACACTACTCAATAAAAGATAGGAATCTCACAGCTTTTGGCTTATGATGCATAAGTCATTACTCATCACTGATAATCGACAGCTGTTAACTACCCAAGAAATAAATTATGTGATCCACATTGGTATTACTGAAGCATATATTAAACAATATATTTTTGTAGATTCAGTAGTTCAGACAAGGGTATCTTCTATGCATAGTTAACAACTGGAAATTAAAGGCCACTTTTGAGAATTTATTTAATGCGTAATGGAAGGACTTATGCGGCAATTATTGATCCTTTTAGCTTACGTTGCCTCAGCATTTCATAAAATACAAAAAACAAACAGTAGAGACCAAAGGGATCAGTAGCAGTATTTAAAAATATATATTAATAAGTTATAGGAACTAAAATAAATTTGTAATTAGATTTAAGTATATATATATATATATATATATATATATTTGCAATTTAAAGAATTTGTTATATTACCAATATAAGTTAATTATAGTAAACTGTTTACTTTATTATATTGATCGACTTATCTGATTATGTCAAAATATATATTGTCGATGTATATAACTTAAAATATATTAATATATATTTTTTAAAAAGATGAATTTTTATGAATGGTGTAGTGTGGGATGACTCATCAATAGAGTAGATATATAAGAAGAGGGGAATCTTAAAAGTAGCCATATAAATGAGAAGATCTTTACATGTTGAAAGGACGATTGCAACCTTAGCTGACAATAACATTTCATATTGTTGTTTGCCCCTTTGCTCAATCATGTTCATGGACCTGATACATTGTACTATTTCCCTTATCATCATGGGCCAAAAACCTAAGGTATCTGCCACAAGTCATTGGGTAATTTTAGATAATGCATGTCATTTTCTGCCCATTATATATATATCATCTCATGATAAGAGGAAAACAACTTATATATTTTGAATCTTCAACACCTAACTTACGTACAAATATATTGAAAGGTACATATATACTGACAAATAGAACACCTTTTTCTTCTTTTGCTATCTTATTGTCGACCTTAGTTTTTGTATTTGCAACAAACCATTTTAATAAACTGAAAGGAAGTAAAAACGATTCACTCCATTCACTTCATCTTATACATCTAGCTTTATAACGGTGTAAAATGTTGACATCTAATGGCAATTGTATATCCAATTTACCTACGTTTTCTTTACATAGTTAGACATATATTATACATGAATAATACATACACCGGCTAATTTTAGTTTAAGAAATTAGGTGAATGAATATTTGGATTAAATCTGCAAAAAATAATCAATTTGTTGAGAAGTAAAATGCATATTTCCATCTGGAAAAATTTATAGCAAAAAACTATAGTTAATCGTAACACATCCACGGGTTTTTCCAGCTTGTGATTGGTCACAGTTAGTATTTTCTGTTGAATCTGCTACGCTAGAAGGCCAATAGGAGTACTATTCTTCAAGAAAGGTCAAGAATTATCTTTCGTAACAGCATTAGGGGTGTACACCGAACAAAAAAATCGCATCAAATCGAGAAGTCAAATCAAACTGATCAAAAACTTCAATAAAGCTTGGTTTGATTTATTTGATATTGAATAAAAAATTTGAACCAAACTGACAAATAAATATATAATTTTTATATATACTTTTATGACTTTATATAGAAATTATTTATAAAAAATATCTAGAAATATTTAGAATTTTCTTATGGGATGTAATATTTAATAGATTATGAAATGCTCTATTTTTATTAAGTTTAAATAATATGATGTATTTGTATGAGTCAAAATCTGACCAGACGAGAACCAGAGTGAAAAGGAACGGCAAAGAGTCATTTGAGCCAAAGTCGTATTTATATAATGCTATAGCAACACGCATCTCGGCCACGGTTGAGGTCGTCTATTCAGAATGCTTGAACGGTGAATTAGACGTTACGGCGAACGGCAAAATCGGGAAAACCTTCCACGCCATGCCATATTATGAATAACAAACATATGGCTCAAAAGAAGCCGGCATCATCAAGAAACTATCTCTATAGCCTCGGACTAGGTGATGAGCCCATGGAACGTACAAGCTCAACAATACAGACGAAATATGAGCACAGAAAGCTTGTTCGTACGCTCGCCATGACGACGCTCTGCATTTCAGCCAAAACAAATACTACAGGTTGCGTCCGAACTTCGTTCGAATCAATCGAGACCTAATATGCTCAAAGGTCCAAACAATAAGTTTGTCGCTCGTCCCAGCAATGGTTTTCCAAACCGAGCGTCGCTCGTCCCAGTAATGGTTTTCCAAACCGAGAAAAAAAGAGATTAAATAAACTGGACTCACCCCAACACACACAAATTATACAACAACACATGATATTCTCCAATAAAAGCAAGGTTAGATAGACTGGAACTCACCTCAGCGCATGTATAAACAATGCAATGATGAGTAACTCACCAAAAAGAAAGGCAACATGCAACATTCTTACCACTTAGATGGCCATCGGCCATAGCCAAGCAAGAAAAAAGTTCGACCTCGCTCGAACTCATAACAGGTTACAGTTCGACCTCGTTCGAATTAATACCCTTACAACCAATGGACATCGCCAAGCGAGAGGAAAGTTCGACCTCGCTCAAACTTATGACGGGTTACAGTTCGACCTCGTTGGAGTTAACACCTTTATGACTATTGGCCATCGCCATGCAAAAGGAAAGTTCAACCTCGCTCGAACTCATAACGAGTTACATTTCAACCTCATTCGAATTAAGACCCTTACGACCATCACCAAGCGAAAGGAATGTTTGATCTCGCTCAAACTTATAACGAGTTACAGTTCGACCTCATTCGAATTAATTTCGCTACGGCCATCGGACATCGGCAAGCGAAAGGAAAGTTCGACCTCGCTCAAACTCATAATGGGTTACAATTCGACCTCGTTCGAATTAATACCCTTATGGCCATCGACCATCGCCACACGAAAGGAAAGTTCGACCTTGCTCGAATTAACACCCTTGCGGCCATTGGCCATCGCTAAGAGAAAGGAAATTTCAACCTCAATCGAACTCATAACATAATACAATTCGACCTCATTCAAATTAATACCATTTCGACCATTGGTCGTTGCCAAGCGAAAGGAAAGACTCAACTTCGCTCGAATTAATAAGACAAAAATGACTCCGCTCAAGTTGGCGAGACAAAATTCAATCTCACTCGAATTAATAAGTCCAAGTTGACTTCAGTCAAATTTTTGAGATGAATTCGACCCCGCTCGGGTTAACAAAGTCAAGTTCAAATTAGCGAGTCAAATTATATCCCACTTAGATCAACTACCAGAAGTCAAGGACTTACTGCGAGAAAATCCAAGAAAATCAAAAGGTAAAAGGGAAGAGCATCCAAAAACATACGAACGAAGAGGAGCTCATTATTTCATTCGAGGGAAGATAAGTATCTTACAAAGGGCCAGACAAAAGAGGGGAGCCCACCCAGCAAGCCGACAGTCACCGCACAAGCCCAACGACAAAAGGAAAAAGAAATGAACCTACCCGTAAATCCATACCGGCGACACCCTAAGACAACTCCACATCACTCATTGCCCTGAGCACCTTCTTTTCAGGGGCATCACATAAAGGAGCTAAAAACGGACGCCACTTTCTCACAGTTCGACAATAAGTTAAAGTCCCCTGGGATGACTATGTGATGATCACACCCCTCCAGTCTGACCTCCACATGAGTATGGTGACTTACAAACTCATTGAATTCCGCCAAGTCAACATTTGTATCGATCCTTCATCCTTGACACGACGATCTGCAACGTTGGACCATGTGCTGCCCTCGGTAGAGCGCATAGAGCTAGCTCCTAGGTAAACCCCCTCTACTTGAGGAAATATCCCCGATAATATGGCATCAGCCATAAATGTGGCACATGTACCATCTACGACGCCCTATTTCTATCAGTGTCGGCAGACACACCCTTCCCGAGCTCCATTCTACTTTCTTTTCTCGATAACGACTCGTCCGCATTGGAGGATTCATCCAAATGGTGGGTTGCCGACATTGAAGAAGCCTCCTCCCTCACGACCACAACTCGAGAGGGGACTTCTAATTGAACAGGTTGAGGATGACCCTCTCTAAAAGATTCACTCAAAACAAATTATGTGTCCGAGGTGGCAACCGCCTGTCAAAATGCGGGAACTGGCGCCCTCCGTCATGAAGCTCCTCGACCAACTATCATGGTGAAGTCGAATTAATGGATGACGATATATATCAAACGAAGAGGTAAAGGGAAAACACTTACCAATTCAAACTTTAGAGCGGTAACGCTTTACGATGGAAGGCCAATCTTGGGTATCTGCTGTGCGGGGTAACATACGAGCTACCCAATCCCTTATGCCCGCAATAGGGCAAGCGGACGTCTCATATCTGCAAATGAGAAGCAAACAAACTTTATAATGAATACAGACGAATGAAAAATAAAATGAGTGGCGACACTTACGAGTCTCGTTCCATCGCTCGGAGTTAGAAATGATATGTTCGATTTTTCCAAAGAAGTACTTGTGCCAAAACTTGCGACTCGCTCGGTCGTATGTCCCGACCACCAACCTTTTCGTTCCATGGTGCCTCAAATGAACCATGGTACCTTTGTGGAGGCTAGGTGAGAACAGGTGCAAAAGTTGGTGGACAGAAACTTACATTCCGCCAACTCTGCATACTTGGTCAATAGTAGGAGCACCTTAAGAGTACATGGCAAAAGTTGTGCCAGACAAACTTGGTAGAACCTACAGAACTCCTCCACTAAGAGGAAGAGAGGAAAAGTGTAGCCAATCATGAAAGGGTACTCATAGAAAGCGCAATACCCAGGCCCGTGGACATCTACAAAATCTCCCCCCATCGGAATCATGTCAACGTAAGCAGGAATGCTATATTTTATACGAAGAGCATCAAGGTGAACCTGCTCCGTCTTAGAAAGTATGGGGGCAGGAGTAGGAGGGTGATCTTTGAGGAAGTCTCTTCGAGACATGGGGTGTCTGGGTATTAACCCCTTCAATCGGTGAAGATACGATAGTAGAAGAGGGTTACACTCTCCCTACGGTGAAAATTTCACTCAGCCTCATCCCCACCACCATCCTCTCCAGCGTTGTCATTATCTGAAGGAAGCTCACTTTCGATCTCAGTACCCTCAGCGACCTCCAGTGTCGTAAGGTCATAACTGCAGGTAAAATGAGCCTCGCGTGCCTTAACCCGAGCCTCTTCAAAGCGATCGCAGGAATGCTCCCCGCCGTCCACACACACATACACACACAAAAGGCAGGGGACAGCAACATAGGTAACTTTTTTAGGGTGGACCTGAGCCAACAGTTGTGCCTTCTCAACCTCAAGAGCCGTAACTCGGTCTCCCAGTATCGAAGCATCCCCATCGAGTTCACTAATCTACTCCTCAAGCTATGCCTTCCTCAATGTGGTTATTGCCCTCCCTGTTTCCCGCTCACACCTGAGGACGCGGATAGTGTCTTTCAGTGCCGCCACCACTCGAGCTCCCTAGGCTCTCTCCAATTCGGCCACTTTCTTTTCTAACTCAGTCACCGTCTCCATCCACTCTACACTTAGACTGGCAACTCTAGTGGCATTTTGCTCAAGCTCGGCTCGTAAAGACTGCACCTTCACCTGAAGGTCCTCGTATTCCGCTGCAAACCCTTTGCTCACCTTGAGCTCCTCATATTTGGCATTAAGCAACTCCTCGAGCTCGCTGCATCTGTGGATAGACAACATCAGATCCTTATCCCTTTTTCTCTAACTCCTTCCTAACGGATTATGTACTAGTCCTCGCCCTAAGTTGCTCAGGCATCACGCGGCACCTGTTGCGATACCTCCAATACTTCTGGGCCATTTTCAAAAAGACTTTGGCCCTGCATCTAAACTCTACGAGCACTCTAGATCTTCAACATATAAGTTTAAAAAAAAATCAGCAAAATCAAAGCGCACAAAACAAAGAAAATAGCAAAAGGAAAGTCACCCTCAAGGCCATTCCAGCCACACCGCGTGACAAACCAAAATCACCGATCTACTGAAAAGATCGGCTTTCGGAGGCGAAGCACAGATGGTCAAACTGGGGCGCCTAATCCACCATATCCTCCAACAGATGAGCCGCTTAGAACATCGCGACAACCTTGGAACTCTGTCCCCTTGCCACAGCAGCCTCTTCCACACACGCAAAGGGCATCGCCTCAACATCCAGGCTGGCACTATCGCCGCTTTTAGGCACTGCCAAAATAAGGTCGCCTCTCGAGGGCGTTTTAGCCAAAAATGCCTCTTCCAACACTATCCTCTGACTCTTTCACGGGGCCTCTTCGCCACTGCCATGAGAATGTTCACCCATTGAACGGACTGAGGGGATTCGGAGTCTCCGATCAATGAGAAACCTCCAAACAAACGGGTTCGATTACGGATGTGGTCCACTGAGCAACCGAACTTTGGCCGCCCTCCTCCATAGTTGCTCTCGGTATAGGCCGGGTAGAGGAAGCTGGTTGATGAAAAGCAAGGGCAAGAGCCATTTCCCTTCTCGCTCTTCTCTAACCCGCCAACAAGAAATTTGATCAAATAATAAAGAAAATGATGGAGCAAAGAATAAAACAACTAAGGGCGAAATATGGAAACTTAGTAGTGTAAGGTTTGCGCCCAAACCTCTTAGGAAAAGGCGTCGCGGATCCCCATCATGTGGGGAAGAATCGTGTGCACCCATTTGTGAATGTTAACAAATTGCGGAGGAGGCACCCTCTCGGCTGAGAAAATAGAAAACACTACGGTCACTAAAGAGAGATGACCAGCGGCCATGTTAAAAAAAATGTAATATGATAAAAGGGAAGGGAGGCTTACGGGAGAAATTCCACGCCTCAAGAAATGTTGCAGGGTTCGATACCACGTGCTCTATTCGGACGTAGAAGAAGTTCTCCCAAAAGCGACGGTTGACCTTATCATCCATCTTCACCACCAAACCCTTGGTTCCTTGGTAGCGCAAGTGAATCATCGTGCCTCTAATAAAATGAGGGGAGAAGAGGTGAAGCATATGTTTTAGAGAAATCCCCGATCGGCTAGCTCTGCATATTTGCTAAGCATAAGGAAGAGCTTGTAAACGTACAGAGAGAGTTGAGCCGGACACACCTCGTAAAAGCAGCAGAAGTCCACCGCACACGAGGGGAGGGGAAGCATGTATCCAATGAAAAATGGATATGCATAGAACACGCA
>JASVEL010007345.1:0-179327 GCA_032618575.1 Nicotiana noctiflora
GAATATATGAGTCAAAGAAACTCCAATAATAATATTACGAACAAAATACTGAGAAGTACGAAAACGAACTAACACTCCAAAAGATCTGGAGTTACAAGTCTAGAGCCTCTAAACAAAACCTAACAGTGATAGAGAATACCGTATAAAATACTCATTCTGAACATAAAGTAATAACTGGAACGAGATGAGAAGCTAGGTTCTCCGAACGTCGGCAGCTACCTCAGCAACTTGATATAACTGTGTGAAAGCTGGAGTGCTCGGATCATAAAAACGCGACCTTAACATCAAAAATAACCAAAATCCTAGAATTCGATTCAAACTTAAACTTAAACTTTCAAAATTCACATTCGATCAAAAACCCGACCAAACGATGTCCGAATGACCTGAACATTTGCAGACATATCCAAAATCACATAACGAAGCTACAGAAATTGTTAGAATTCCATTCCGACCCCCGAATCAAAATCTCACCTACCGTTCGGATTTTGCCAAAATTCAACCTTAGCCAATTCAAGCCTAAAACTACACCGGACCTCCGAATTCGATTCTGATTGCTCTCCTAAGTCATAAATGATCCCCCGAAACTAGTCGAATCGTCAGAATTCAATTCCGAGCTATCTAACTCTCCAGTCAACATTCGGTTGACTTTTCCAAACTATCCTTTTCATAAAGAGATATATGACCTCATTTCTATCTAAATTCTTTCCGATTTGCTTCTAACTTTCCAAACACATATAAATAAGCATATTGAAGTGTTAAATGAAGAAAACGGGACGATAACTCCCGTAACGATGAGTCGGGTCGTTATACATAGGCCATACTGCGATCGTATAGAGCTGGCCATCAGAGGTTCGCAATCGCATGGGTTACTCCGCGTTCGCATAAGAGAAAATTCAGGGGAATTGATTTTTGTACTACGCGATCTCATAGTAAAGGACGCGATCACGTAGGGTTGGATATTTGAGCACTGCGATCGCATTGGTCAAGCCATGATCGCATAGAAGGACTTTTGGAACTTATGTTTTTGTTCATCTCGATCGCATGCCTGGGGCTGCAATCGCATAGTGTATAACTGGGCGGAACAGTAGGTTTTTATGAAACATTTCAGACGCGAACCCCTCATTATTTCCTCCATTTTTGTACTACATTGAGAGCTAATTGATAGAATTTGAAGGGAATTTCATCGGCAAGTGATTGGAGGTAAGTCTCGTGGTCGTAATGCGTCATTTAATCAGAGAATCTTCCATTAATTCTTTGAATTTGGGTATAAATTGAAGAAGTTAGGTCTTGGATTTTTCTATGTAAAATTGGGTTTTGGTGGCCCATTTGAATTCCGATTTTGATAAATTTTATATGTACTGACTCGTGGCGAGACGAAGATTCCGGAAATGGGAGTTTCATAATTTTTCGAGAAGCGGAACCGGGGCTCGGGTTTTGCTAGTTTCAAAATTTTTCTTAGATTTCGATTGTTTTTTTATTGGGTGTTGTTCCATTAGCCTATTTTGATATATTTGTACTGATTTTGGCTAGTTTCGACACGCGTGGAGGCCGGTTTGGGGAGCTAAGGTGTCGCGGCTACAGTTTCGCCGGTTCGACTGGGTAATACTTGTAAATGATGTCATGAGGGTTAGTAAACCTCGGATTTGCACATCCTAGTGCTGTATTGAGGTGACTTGCACGTCGGATAACGGGCGTAGGGTAGAGCACCATTGGGGATTATGACTTGGTCCGGCCCGCTTAATAAATAATACTACCTAATTTCTTGAAATTGAATTGACACCCTAATAAAGATATTAATTATCATGAACTAAACTGATTATCATGTTTGAGGCTTAGTGCCGAATATTTGAATCCTTCAGGGATTGGTATTACTGTTTTGACAATACTATGCATATGTTCATCTCAGTCAAAGGTTTTTAAAATAGTATTTTGCTACTCAGCATTTTTAAAGGATTTGAGAACTTAAATGAGGCTTTAATGACATTTTAGCTGTGAGTTATTATGATACTGTTGCCCAAGGGGATTATATGCATTCATGACTATGCATGGATCGGGTTGCACGCCGCAGCAGGAGTGATATTAATATTGCGTTTGGGCTGTAGGAGCCCCTCCGGAGTGTGAACCTCCACAATGCGCGCGGGCACCTTTGCATGGATCGGGCTGCACACCACAGCGTCATATGCATTGCATTGCATTGCATACATACATTGACTTATTTGTACTACGTGGCATGACATTTAGCACTCATACATTACTGGCATACATGTGTTATCTGCCTTATTGACCAGATACCCTGGTGGAAATTGTTAAGGAGTGTTGAGCCCAAAGGGCTAATTTGAGTGTAGACTTGCACTTTTTGAGGTTGTACCGGGTACTGATCTGTTATAATGAAAGGAAGAGATGTTAAAAAGAGATTTCTAAATAATCTACTCACATATGTTAAAAAAGAATACCCTGAAAGTGTACTTTAGTTTAAAAGATGATTATGTATGTTTATAGCATGAGATAGTGCCTTGTGTGATTTTCTTTCCCTCGGAATTATTTACTTTTATTATTGCTGAGTTGGAAGTACTCACTCGACTCCCTGCACCATGTGTGCAGATCCAGGTACTTGGGAGCTTAGCTGAGCTGGAAGCTGATATAGAGCTCCATTTGGGATCGTCGAGGTAGCTGCCTGGCGTCCGCAAGACCCGAAACTCCCCCTTGTTACTCTGTTATTACTTGTTTTATTCCGCATACTCTTAGACTTCTAGAGTATTTACAGTATTGACTGATATTCTGATAGAGGCTCTTGGCTCGTGACCCCAGATCTTTGGGAAGTTACGTTGTATTTTCGGGAGATTTCGGGACATTCTTAATACTATCAGTTTTGATCTAGTTTTTCCTACACTATTGATGACTTAAAATAAATGATTTTGAGCTCTAATCTCGGGATGAGAGTGTATTTGGTCTGGCTGGCCTAACAATGTGCTGGGCGCCATCACGACCGGGTTTTGGGGGCGTGACAAAATTAAAGTATAATAATCGATTAAAATACATAACTAGATCCTATCATCATGGTCAGCTGGACTTTTTATCACAAGCAAACTCATCCGATGGGTTGTGTACGCACAAAACAATTTGATGCTCAATACGTGAAACCTCAAAACTCATAGGTTATGCTAGGGATTATAAATATTGATGTTTAGCATAAGGCTTCACTAAATTTGCGCTTGACTTTAAATATACCCCAATTTAGACTCTTGTCCCATTTTATTTTAATTTCTTCTCCCTCCCAAGGCTATAACATAAGTTAAATAGGATGTTTTTACCCATGAATAACAATCAACCCGTCAATGCAAGTTAAATATGAAGTATTTAGGTTATTTAATGATATTTAATAAGAACTTTAACCCCTGAATTATATATGACTTTTTTAGAACGAAAATTTCATTCAAGCTCTCCAAAATCTAAGAAGTTTGAATTTTAGTCCTATGAGATACACTTTTTACTTGTCCCTTGAGATAATAGTGATAATAGATTACAGTTAAGTTGTAAATGTTTGGACGATGGATCACATCAAGGTGGATGAATGGAATTTTCGGGATGACTTGGGTAATCCCTAATTATTTTATTAACATGATAAATGATCATAGATGCCATGACTTAAGTCACGAGATTTTATGAGATTGACAAGTGAATCAAGCTTCTTTCTAATATGCATACATGGGGTTGAGTAGGCCTAAGGTCAATCTCCAATTGAAGAAATGATAATGTTAAGTTCAAAATAACACATGTAGCCTACTTTATATGAAAATTGATCGCATGAGCACATTGTTGCGTCTTTAGTTACATCTTGTTAGCTAAATGATTGATGTAAGTGAAGGCCAACTTCTAAATATGTTTTCTACTAAAGGTTTTCTCATTTACGTGTACGATAAAATGCATAACCGACTTTAAAGGTGTTTTAGGGTATACATATGCAGGGCAAGCATAAATATGTCGTGCATGTCTATGAATGTATTTTTGAGTCTTAAATATTATGAGCATCATGTAAAGGTAAATTTATTTATAAAAAAATTTGTTATTGGTAATATTCTTTCTTAGCATTTTGAAGATAAGTTTTTTTTCTTATTGTTTAATTTAATTATCAATTATCAAGTATACTCTTTTATTTAGACAATTTTAACTTTAAATATATTGTTGATTGCTCATCAAATGGGCTCCCTTTTTATGCATAATACAAAGTGAAACATTATATTTAAAAAGAAATGTTGTCTCCTTTCCCTTTACATTTTATTGCATCATTTTGTTTTTCTCTGAGAAACTTTTTAGCGTGGAAAAAGAAGAATGTCTTTACTTTTATTAAAAGATGTTTTCAAAGAATAAACTGGGTATAATATATCTCCATGAAAAGTAGCTACTATCTCGACTACATAAGATATTTTTTGCATAATAGCTATATAAACACATATTTGACCTTATTGATTGTGAATTCTACCAGTAGTTATTGCTATTTATAGGTATGTCCGTTCCCAATAGTGAATTTTCGCTAATCATATTTTATGGAATAGGGGGCGCTCTATATATCCTGATTGATGGACGAAATCTCTCTCCTTTTAGAAAATTTTCTCCCATACACCTTTTTTGTCCTCTTTCATCAAGGAAGAAAGAATAATCTTTCGAGCTTTGTATTGGGATAAGACCCTAGCCCAAAAACATTTGGTAAAAAGGAAAACTTTGCAATATCAAATTAAACAAAATGACCAAAAGTTCCTCAACACATGAGGAATAATTTTTAGTTTATGACTATAAGAATAAATAGTCTCAGAGTACATACTTATTAATTAATGAGTATGGTTTTCCTAAAACATAAAAAAAATTGTATTAGAGTTGTCAAATAAATTTAAGGAAGAAAGTGTAAGTTTAAAAAAAGAAAAAAAATGTTGATTCTATTTAGAGAACTTAATAAAGAAGGAAGTGTGCATCACATATGTCTTCAGAGAACTCTGCCTATGTGATCTTACTCATATGGCCGGTTCTAAGCTTGGATAAAGGAGTAAAATTGTGGTAGGCTGACATCCGATGTAAAACTTACTAATTCATGATAAATTTGTATGATAATTAGATGTCTTCAGATATTCGCATTAAAAGCGTAGACATAATAGCAATATCTTGACTTGTATTTATATTGCATATATTAGAATTTTGAATCATTCTAGTACATCTGCACTTCTTTGAGGAGACAACTTGAAAAGATAAGATTGAATGTCGTAAATCTGCATAGTTCTAAGAAGATAAAATTAATGTTTTTAACATGAAAAATATTATAATTATGGCAACAAAGACCTTTAAGCTAGATACATGTCTAGGATTTCAAAAAGATTAATGTACTATTACGAAGAAGTAGAACTAGAATTTATACTTGACGTTTAATCTTTAGGTACTTAAGATAATCTCATCACACTTTGGAGGTTATATGTTCAAATCAATTTTATGTCACAATTTAAATGTCTTTATACTTCTTATCGAAAATATTTTGATCATCCGAATCCATAGATTATATGCTAGGTCCTCCACTTATGCGAATTTAAATATAAATATTAAGTTTAATTATTCAAAATTTAAGGAAGATGACATGAGTAGAATAGAGATTTGAAGATGAGCAAATAAAAGTACTTTAATAAAGGTAATAGGGGACACGACATATGCTCATCCTCCACTTGTGGCTCAAATTTTAGAAAGAAAAAAAATATCAATAAAGACATGAGTTAACCTCCAAGCTTAATTATAAAAAATAAAAATAAAAAAAAATAAAAAGACAAAGACAACAAGATAGACGTAATATTTAAAACTTCGATTTTATTTATAAAGATGCACTTAATAATTATTGTACCATAAGACTTGTTGAGGTGAGATGCGCATATTATCTAAATAATTTTAATAAAATATAATATTATTATACACAACTTAGAGAGAAACACGAGTTCACGCGAATTCGCACCCCTCTCCTTACATATGCACATGTTTTATGATTCTTTATCGTGAAAAGGTTAATGTTAACTTCTAAGACGATCGAGTAAATCCGAACTCCAAATATAATCGAGTCAAACTAAATACAACTAAGTCGGGTGAGGTAGAATCAAAGCCAATTACTCTAACTTAGAATTCCTCGTCTTATTTCTAACTAAATAATAAATTCAAATCCAGTGATACAAATAACATTTTTTCAACGTTATAAGTGTGAATTCAATATTCACATAATCTCAATAAGTGTGAATTCTTGTAAAATAAAGACCGTAAAGTAAAGACAAGTAAAGAGAGAGACTGATATGTTATTCGAATTCAAACTGATGTACATAATGAACTGAAAACCCTTCAATAAAGCTGTTGTGTAAGCTGCTACTGCAAGTTGCTGTGTAAGCTGCTACTGCAAGCAGTTGTGTAAGCTGCTACTACAAGCTGCTGTGTAAGCTGCTACTACAAGTTGCTGTGTAAGCTGCTACAATGCCAGATATGGATAATCTTCTACTGAGAGTAATGTTTATCTATCGGAGTACCGAATGGATAAGTTCATTGTACCCAGTATGGATAATCTTCTACTAGGGGTAATGATTATCCATAACGAAGTATTGAAAGAATAAGCTTATTATACCTGGTATAAATAATCTTCTATCGGGGGTAATGTTTATCCATAACCGGATACTGAAAGGATAAGCTTATTATACTCGGTATGGATAATCTTCTACCGAGAGTAATATTTATCCATAACTGGATACTGAAAGGATAAGCTTATTATACCATGTATGGATAATCTTCTACCGAGAGTAATATTTATCCATAACCGGATTCTGAAAGGATAAGCTTATTATACCCTGTATGGATAATCTTCTACCGAGACTAATATGTACCCATAACCGGATTCTGAAAGGATAAGCTTATTATACCCAGTATGGATAATCTTCTACCGGAGGTAATATTTATCCGTAATCGGGTACCGAAAAGATAAGCTTCTTCAGGAAGCTTATTTTCAATAGAGTACTAAATAGATAAATATATTTACGGCGGAGTCTCATATGGATAAGCTTCTTCAGGAAGCTTATTTACAACGGAGTATGAACATCCATAATATAATATATTTATAACAGTCCCCCTTGGATGTTCATTAAAAGATAGTGTGCCTCATTAAAACCTTACTAGGAAAAACCCTGTGGGAAAAAAATCTAGTGAAGGGAAAAGAGTGCACAAATTTAGTAATACGCATTGCTAGGTGCCTCATTAAAAACCTTATAAGGAAAACCCTGTGGGAAAAAACCTTAGTAAGGAAAAAAAAGTGCATCGCGTAATTACTCCCCCTGATGAAAACCTTGTTTCAAATATTTGAGTCTCTGCATTCTAACCTTGTATCTGCATAACCAATATGATCTGCACCACATTTGTTAGCATTAGCAAGATACATAAGTGCATAGCAATTGCATTGAGATCAAGTATTTCAGGACCAAGGAGTTCCTCATCCTCTTCTGGAGGTTAGAACGGATCCTTATTCACTTCAAGTGATCGAACACTCATTGATGTACTTAATGGGTGCGCTTGTCCATGTAAAAGCATTCAAAGACCCTTTCTGTATAGGTAAATTTATGGATAAAGATCTCGTCTGCTAAATATTTAATTTGCAGACCAAGATAAATTTTATTTTTCCAAGATCTTTCATCTAAAATTCTTTCTTAAGATATTCAATTGCCTTTGGAGCTCTTCTGGAGTTCCAACAAGATTTATGTCATCAACATCAATAGCAACTGTAACAAATTGTGATGATATTTTCTTTACATGGACAATTAACATTATTTATGTAACTCTCTTTCAGTAAATATTTACTGATGCGATTAAATCACTTGCGTCCAGATTGATTTAAATCGTACAAGATCTTTATAATTTGATCAAGTACATTTCCCGAGACTTTGAACTTATATGCTTCAGGCATTTTAAATCCTTCAGGGATCTTTATAGAGATTTAATCAAATAAGTCATATAGGTTATGACTCGCATTTAAATGGCATGGCATCTTCAGGTGTCTGGACTACTGGTATGATCCTCACAATATTTCACAGTATTGTGCTCTATATTGTATCAAATATATCATCGATGATCATTTTGTATCGGTTCCTAAGCGACATAACTTGTTGAGATCTCATCACTTTCTTTATTTTCAGGTACCTCAACTTCTTCTGGAGTTTCATGAAATGTTATGTCGTGGGCTCTTCTAGAGCTTATTTCCTCCTCATTATGATCATTTTGATCATTAGCTCCTTATCATTTTTCAATGATTGTTACCTTTGGAACCGATTTTTCTACCATGCTTCATGCGTACAATAAACTCTATCCTTCATGAACTTTAAATTTTAAGAGGAGCATTTGCAGCTGAAATATGATATTTGATTTTGGATCAGCAAATGCTTCTGGTATTTGACTTGAATTATGTTCTAAGTGAACGTCATGATAATTCCATTCATATAGCATATTTTTCAGCTATTTATTCCATTCCCCGGATGTTAGAAAAACTAACATATATCCACAATGTTCTTTGGAAAATATATCTTTGTGCACTGTGGTAGAGAAATTAATCATATACCATACATCAAAAGATAGTAAAATATTTGATTTCTGATCCTAAACCAATTATGAGGGGAGGACTTATCATATATTGTTGGTCTGATGCATACAAGTGCTGCTATATGCAATTTAGAAAATCTTAGACCAACCCATGAAGCTTTATTCTCATAAACAATAGTTTAGCCATTAATAGGAGGTATTCATTGCTAAACTAGCTTGTATATAAACCAGCATTATCAAGAAGAACTGTCTTGATTTCATAATCTGAAAATTATGCTCTTAAGTGAGAAAAGCAATTTCAAATGCCAAACTGCAGGTTGACAATAAACATACATGTAACCATCTAATATATGCATCTATAAGTGGTTCACATGATAGGTGAATGGGACCATATTCACCTTTTATATATTTCAGAATCAGGGATCTTAGTCCCAACTTTAGCTGGTATAATCAATTTATTATGAGAACAAGCAACACAGGAGAATTCTTGAAGAATCTTCTAGTTCTTCAGTATATGCTTATCTAAATTCCAAATAGATCATTTAAAAATGGCAAATGAAAACTTCAAGTTTATCATAACATGTGCTATCTCTTAGTAAACTTCTGGTTTACTATGACATAAACTTTTGCATTAGTAAACTTTTGGTTTACTATGGCTACTTTTGTTGTAATGACCCGGCCCGTCGTTACTGGAATTATCACCCCGTTACCCTGCATTTATATGTTTTATGCTTTTATATCAGTGTTAGAGTTTATCGGGTGAGTTAGGAGTGATTCGGGTTGAGAATGAGGCAAATAGCCATTTTGAAGGAAGCTTGAATATGGAAAGTCAACCTGGAGTTGACTATTTAGTTAGAGTGCTCGGAATTGGATTCTGATGATTCGACTAGTTTCAAGGGATCATTTATTGCTTAGGAGAGCGATCAGAATCGAATTCAGAGGTCTAGTGTAGTTTTAGGCTTGAATTGGCTAAGGTTGAATTTTGGCAAAATCTGAACGGTAGGTGAGATTTTGATCTGGGGGTCGGAATGGAATTCCGATAATTTCTGTAGCTTCGTTATTTGACTTTGGATATGTCTACAAATTTTCAGGTTATTCGGACGTCATTTGATCGGGTTTTGGATTGAATGTTAGTTTCGGAAGTTTTGAAGAAACTTAGGCCTGAATCCGTGTGAAAATGGTGATTTTGATGTTTAGGATGGTGTTTTTATGATTGGAACAAGTTTGTATCATGTTTTGGAGTATGTTGGTGGTTTTCCTTGCGATCCCGGGAGCCTCGGGATGAATTCGGACCATCATCCGGGCATTTGGAACTTAGAAGAAACTGTAGAAAATTTCAGAAAAAACTGTGCAGGCATTAAGCCTTCGCGTTCGTGTGGCCCAGGTCGCGTTCGCGAAGGCCAGGTTGGTGTGATGACCCAAAGGGTCATCACTTATTTTATTAATCATTTCGAGCTTCTGAGGCCTTGAAAACCTCATTCTATGTTGCCTCGATTTACGTGCACGATCCGAGCATGTAGCCGGAAAGATTTTGTGATAAAAAAAATATGAATTCTATGAGAAATGTGGATAAAAATGATATTAATACTGATATGGTTGACTTCGGTCAACATTTTTGGTAAACGGATCCGGACCCGAGATTTGCTGGTCCCGAAAGGTCCGTAGGAAAATATGGGACTTGGACATGCGTCCGGAGTCGAATTCTGAGGCCTAGAGCCCAAGTTATGAATTTTTCTGTGAAATTGTTTTTGATGTAATTGTTAATGGAAAATGAATTAATTGACCTTGGTATCGGGCTCGTATTTTGGTTCCGACGCCCGGTACAAGTCTTAAATATTATATATGTGCTTTCTGCAAAGTTTGGTGACATTCCGATGTCGTTAGATATGTTTTGGACCTTGAGTTCCAAGTGTGAAAGTTTTGAAAACCAAAAGTATGAAAATCATGAACTTGAGGCTTGATTTGATGAAAACGATGTGATATTGGCGATGTGATCGCACGAACAAGTTCGTAATGTGTTTTTGAAGTTGTGTACATGTTTGGTTGGGAGCCCGGGGGGCTCGGGTAAAGATTTGATAGGCCGTTGGATTAAATTCTGAATTTTTTTGCACTACTGGTTTTTCACCCAGCTGTTGGCTTCGCAATTGCGAAGCATTTCTCGCAATTGCGAAGGTGGCAGATCAAGGCGGGGTTCGCAAATGCGAACCATTGATCGCAAATGCGAAGTCCCCTCTTGCCCAGCCTTGTTCGCAAATGCGAACAATAGTTCGCAAATGCGAACATCCCCATATCCTGCCTGTGTTCGCAAATGCGAACTATAGTTCGCAAATGCGAACATCCCCATTTCATGCCTGTGTTTGCAAATGCGAACATCCCTATATCCTGCCTGAGTTCGCAAATGCAAACAATAGTTCGCAAATGCGAGCTTCCCAGTTTTGCCTTGGCTTCGCAAATGCGAACTTCCCAGCCTTAGCTTATTTTTCAAACTTCAGAAATTGGTCGGGGTTCGCAATTGCGAACCCATGTTCGCAAATGCGAACACAGAGACCTGTAAATCACGATTTCCAGCTTCATTCTTCACATTTCACAACCCAAAAACACCCATTTGCGATTCTTCACGGATTCCCTCTTCTTCAAAACAATTGTAAGTCACTTTTTACTTAATTCTTTCAATTCCTAACATCATTAAACATGTTTTTCAATAGAAATCAAAGGTTTTCATGGTAGAATTTCTTGTTTTTGGTAGAATATAGGGTTTTTTATAAATTGGGAAATTGGACCTCGAATTGAGGTTCGATTTTGAAACAAATTATATATATGAACTCGTGGGGGGATGGGTAACCGGATTTTGGTTTGAACCCCGAGTTTCGACCATGTGGGCCCGGGGTTGAAATTTACTATTCCGGGCAGAATGTTGTAAAAGTTGTAATTGGCCTTATGAATTAGTTTGTTGAGTAGTATTGATGATATTAAATCAATTGTGTATAGATACGATTGGATTGGAGCCAAATTTGAAAGGAAAAGGCATTACCACGGATTGAATTGTTCATAAACAATCGAGGTAAGTGTTTGTTCTATCCTAGCTTGAGGGAATATGATTATGTGCTATGTGTTATGTGATCGAGTGCGGTGTATGGGCTGTGGTGACGAGCATCCATACACCTGGCGTCTAGCATGACCGTGAGTCGTTGTTAATACTTGTTGTGAGACATATTTGAAGATAAATTGTTGAATCCTTGCCAAGTTGTAGAATTGTTATTGTTCTCCCTTGTCGGGACTTGTTGTGAATTGGGATATTGATTGCCCTTGCAGGGACTTTGTTGAAATGATTATTGTGTCCTTTGCCGGGACGGTTCATGATTTGTTGTTTTCTTTCTCTGCCCTTAACTGTGATTGTTATTTGGGTGAGGAAGAGTGATAATGCACGAAGGGTGATGTCGTGCCTTGATTTATTATTTATGCACGAAGGTTAATGTCGTGCCATGTTTTATTGATTATGCACGAAGGTTAATGTCGTGCCATGTTTTATTGATTATGCATGAAGGATCATGTCGTGCCTTGTTATTGAACCATGTACGAAGGATCATGCCGTACCATGGATGTGAGGATGAGAGTAAAAGTACGAAGGGTGATGCCGTACACTTTATTTGCTTATTTGGTGAGGATGAGAGTAAAAGTACGAAGGGTGATGCCGTACACTTTATTTGCTTATTTGGTGAGGATGAGAGTAAAAGCACGAAGGGTGATGTCGTGCAACTACTTGCTATTCCTTGACTTGATATTACTTGTGTTTCCATTGTACTTTGTTTTCCTTGTGAACTTATTAACTGTTGTTTAATTGTTGAGTTCTTTTGAGATATTCCTTATTGTGTTATTACTTGGATATCTCGTTATTTTGTGGTATACATATATATTGAACTTCACAGGTTTATGTGGGTGTCTGGTCCTAGGCTTGTCACTACTTCGCCGGGATAGTCCAGGCACTTACCAGCACATGGGGTCGGTTGTGCTGATACTACACTTCCGTGCATTTTTGCACAGGTCCAGGTTACGATCAGGAGCAGCAGTAAATCTTTTGCGTGGGAGTTGAACACTTTGAGACCGAGGTAGCTTGCAAGCGTCCGCAAGCCCGGCGTCTCTCCCTTTACTTATGTTATTAGCTGTAGTCTCTTTGTTCCGAGACAAACAGATTATGTTATATTTCTTTCAGACTTTTATGTGTAGTATTCGGTAGTAGTTCGTGAGTTGGTGACTCCACGTCTTGGGTAGAGGATTTCAGTATGATTTTACCTTGAAACCTGCTTAATACTATTTCGATAAAGTCTTCCGCACTTATTTAATTAAAGTTATGGTTTGTTGGTAAAATTAATTATGAAATATTATTAAAAATAGGATAGTATGAATACAGTGGCTTGCCTAACTACCACGAGTAGGCGCCATCACGATCCCGATGTTGGGGGAAAATCCGGGTCGTGACAAGTTGGTATCAGAGCTCTAGGTTACATAGGTCTCACCACTCACGAACAAGCTTAATAGAGTTTGAGAGGTAGGTACGGAGACGTCTGTACTTGTCCTCCAGAGTCTATTGAGTTAGGAAAAGTCTCTCATTTGTTCTTTCTTATCGTGCGAATTCATTCTTCAAATGTTAAATTGAATTTCTACTCTTGTCTTCTCACGAATGGCGAAGTCACGTACCGCTTCTTCAGCCGAACAATGGCACAGGCTGGTGATAGATCAACTTCGCCTTCAAAAGTTTTACGGAGGTCGGGTAGGTTTCACCAAACTCTTCCCTACCACCTTCAGCGGTACATCTTTTGAGAACCCACGGGATCGTGCTTGACCGCTGTTATGAGGAATTACAGAACGTGGGAATAGTCGAATGCGAGGGGGTTCATTTTACTCTGCTACGGAGGGCAAACAGAAGTAGTGGGAAGATAATGTATTTACCACACCAGTTATGGTCCCAACGGAAGATGCAATTATATCAGGAGATCACCTAATTAATCGTGTTGGGTTTCAACGGACCTAGACGTCCGGTCGATGTGTTGGAGTTGTGAAGGACAAATATGGTGAGTTATTGGAATGTATATATATATGGTATGGAAAGGTCCTCCAAATAATTTATACATAATTAAGGTTGGTTCTTTTCATGGGGTAAGAATCGCCCCCAGAGAATGACGAAGAGTATATGAGTAAATGGGGTAGCTCAGCAGTGTTAAGCCAACATAGCAAAAGAGGAAATTGGCCGTCGATGTTTGTGACAAGCCTACGAAGAGGGCAAGCCGGCCAACGCAACGCTATCTACTAAACTCTATTTTAAGAAAATGTTCCGAAGACGTCACCCCCGAGATTCTCTGCAATATGTAGTATATGTGATCTGAACGGTTGTACCAGGTCACAATGACCGTGTCCGAATATATATTGTCATGAGCAATAAGTTAACTGAGCCTTAAAGGAATTGTTGTGAATGTGGAATTTTGGAGAAATACAATTTTAGGAAAGCACTCAGGCTACACGCTCCATTGCAGTTAATAATTATCCTACATGGCCAGCCAGATGTAGAGGTCAGGATGTTAGAGGTGGAGGTGAAAATCCTAGAGGTGGAGACCAAGCCATTGATATAATTTTTATGATATGAGGGAGGTCACTACACCAGATGTGGTCATCACACGTATAATTCAGGATTGTTATAGACAGAATAATTTTCCCTTAATTTGATTTGGTTTTTGAAAGAAAATTTAGGCGAGTCCTTGTAACATGCTCCATTCATGAGCGAGCATCGTAATCATCAAATCTACTTAGAGAAATACTCACGTTGGGATATTACATGAGGATAGACATCCCTATTATTAGGTGTTAGTCACTAAAATATCTATGAGGCTAAGAGTGACTTTATATTACTTATTACAGTGGGTTTTGATATAATTTTTGGGATAACTAATTTTAACCGTTAATTGTGTGCCCTATCAGTATGAGGGTTCATTTTATGTCGTGATTATCTTTGACGGACAATTATTGAAAGGAAGAAAGAAAGGAAATGAAAATTTTCAGATGATATGATATGCAAGCACTGTGATTCAGAGTTGAGGATGAGATCCTCCAATTTTTGGCATAATGTGAAATATTTCTAAGCCGAGCTTCAAGATGCGATGGATATCATATGAGGACTGGGTCCTGGTAGTAAGAGTTTATGTGTTTAAAATTCTTCTTTTATGAAATTAATATTTTCGTATTGCATTCGTAAATAAGAGTCATGTCCGTTAGGACTATTTGACAATTCTTGTATAGTTTCTATTCATATTTAGCCATTTCTATTTTGGAACCGTTGAGCTTAGCCTTTGAGACGAGCACCAGGTAAGGATAAATATGACGCATTAATTCGGGAAATAATCACGAGGTCTCCATACCTCATTCTGAGTAAAGTGGGATTTGTAGAATAAGGTATTTGATAACACGTAGTTAACTGGCAATGTTGTAATTTAGGGACGACTCCTATCACCGAAGTCATGGTTATATGTATAAGTACGAGGTGTTCATGCCTTAGTTAGATCTGTTCGTGATAGTCTTTATAGATGACATCCTGGTATACTCCCGCAGCCAGGAAGAGCACGAGCAGCACCTCAGAGTGGTTCTTCAGACTCTGAAAGATAACCGACTATATGCCAAATTTTCTAAATGTGAGTTCTGGCTGAGTTCGGTAGCATTTCTGGGTCACATTGTATCAGTGGAAGGTATTCAGGTAGACCCAAAGAAGATTGAGGCAGTCCAGAATTGGCCTCGACCAGCTTCGGTGACTGAGATCCGGAGTTTCTTGGGATTAGCAGGTTACTACCGTCGATTTGTAGAGGGGTTTTCTTCTATTGCAGCCCCGATGACCAGGTTGAACCAGAAGGGTGTCCAGTTTCAGTGGTCGGAGGAGTGTGAGGCGAGCTTTCAGAAGCTCAAGACAGCCTTGACCACCGCGCCGGTGTTGATACTACCTACGGGTGCAGGGCCTTATACAGTTTATTGTGACACATCTCGTACATGACTTGGAGCGGTATTGATGCAGGATGGTAAGGTTATTGCTTATGCTTCGAGACAGCTAAAAATACATGAGAAGAATTATCCAGTTCATGATCTTGAGTTAGCAGCAGTGGTTCATGCCTTAAAAATCTGGAGGCATTATCTATATGGTGTGACATGTGAGGTGTACACTGATCACAAAAGCCTACAGTACTTGTTCAAGCAAAAGGAGCTAAATCTACGACGGCGGAGATGGTTAGAGTTGCTAAAAGACTATGATGTTACTATATTATATCACCCAGGTAAGGCCAATGTGGTGGCCGATGCATTGAGTAGAAAGTATGCCAGCATGGGTAGTCTTGCATATATTCCGGTCAGTCAGAGACCATTAGCTCTAGATGTCCAGGCCTTAGCCAACCGGTTCGTAAGATTAGACATTTCTGAGCCTAGCAGAGTGTTAGCCCTGCACGGTCGCTCGTTCTTCTTTATTAGAGCGTATCCGTGAGAGGCAATTTGATGATCCTCATTTGCGTGATTTGAGAGATACAGTACAGCGGGGAGGTGCCACACAGGTAAATCTAGATGATGATGGGGTATTGAAATTGCAAGGTCGAGTTTGTGTGCCCAATGTCGAAGGGATTCGAGAGTTGATCTTAGCAGAGGCCCACAGTTCGCGGTATTACATTCACCCGGGCGCCGCGAAGATGTACCAGGACTTGCGGCAGCACTATTGGTGGCGCAGAATGAAGAAAAATATCGTGGCGTATGTCGCTCGGTGTCTAAATTGTCAGCAGGTGAAATATGAGCACCAGAGACCTGGTGGTGTATTCCGGAGGATTGAAATTCCCGAGTGGAAATGGGAGCGGATCACTATGGACTTCGTTACTGGACTTCCTTTGACTCGGAGGAAATTTGATGCTATTTGGGTCATTGTTGATAGGCTGACCAAGTCGACACACTTTATTCCAGTATCTGTCTCCTACTCGTCGGAGAGGTTAGCGGAGGCTTACATTAGGGAGATTGTTCGTCTCCATGGAGTGCCAGTATCTATTATCTCTGATCGGGGTACGCAGTTTACCTCGCGGTTCTGGAGAGCGGTCCAGCAGGAGTTAGGCACCCAGGTTCAGTTGAGTACAGCATTTCATCCTCAGATGGATGGCCAGTCCGAGAAGACTATTCAAATTCTAGAGGACATGCTTCGAGCATGTGTTATTGATTTCGGAGGCTCGTGTGACCAGTTTCTTCCATTAGCAGAGTTCGCCTACAATAACAGCTACCAGTCTAGCATCCGGATGGCCCCGTATGAGGCGTTGTATGGTAGGCGATGTCGATCACCAGTTGGATGGTTTGAACCAGGAGAGGCTCGGTTATTGGGTATAGACTTAGTCTATTCAGGAGAGATTGCGTTCAGCTCAGTCCAGGCAGAAGACTTATGCGGATCGTAAGGTTCGAGATGTAGATTTCATGGTTGGTGAATGAGTATTGCTCCGAGTGTCGCCTATGAAGGGCGTGATGAGGTTCGGGAAGAAGGGCAAGCTCAGCCCTAGGTATATTGGTCCATTTGAGATTCTAGACAGAGTGGGAGGGGTGGCTTACGGATTAGCTTTGCCGCCTAGCTTATCAGCCGTGCATCCAGTTTTTCACGTATCTATGCTTCGGAGATACCACGGCGATCCCACACATGTGTTAGACTTCAGTATTGTCCAATTGGGCAATGATCTATCTTACGAAGAGGAGCCGGTGGCCATTCTAGACCGGCAGGTTCGACAGTTGAGGTCGAAGAGTTATCCTTCTGTGCGTGTTCAGTGGAGAGGTCAGCCTCCTGAGGCATCGACCTGGGAGTCCGAGTCTGATATGCGGAGCCGCTACCCATATTTGTTTCCTGACTTAGGTACTTCTATCTTTTGTCCGTTCGAGGACGAACGGTTGTTTTAGAGGTGGAGATTGTGACGACCCAAAGGGTCATCACTTATTTTATTAATCATTTCGAGCTTCGAGGCCTTGAAAACCTCATTCTATGTTGCCTCGATTTACGTGCACGATCCGAGCATGTAGCCGGAAAGATTTTGTGATAAAAAAAATATGAATTCTATGAGAAATGTGGATAAAAATGATATTAATACTGATATGGTTGACTTCGGTCAACATTTTTGGTAAACGGATCCGGACCCGAGATGTGCTGGTCCCGAAAGGTCCGTAGGAAAATATGGGACTTGGACATGCGTCCGGAGTCGAATTCTGAGGCCTAGAGCCCAAGTTATGAATTTTTTTGTGAAATTGTTCTTGATATAATTGTTAAAGGAAAATGAATTAATTAACCTTGGTATCGGGCTCGTATTTTGGTTCCGACGCCCGGTACAAGTCTTAAATATTATATATGTGCTTTCTGCAAAGTTTGGTGACATTCCGATGTCGTTAGATATGTTTTGGACCTTGAGTTCCAAGTGTGAAAGTTTTGAAAACCAAAAGTATGAAAATCATGAACTTGAGGCTTGATTTGATGAAAACGATGTGATATTGGCGATGTGATCGCACGAACAAGTTCGTAATGTGTTTTTGAAGTTGTGTACATGTTTGGTTGGGAGCCCGGGGGCTCGGGTAAAGATTTGATAGGCCGTAGGATTAAATTCTGAATTTTTTTGCACTACTGGTTTTTCACCCAGCTGTTGGCTTCGCAATTGCGAAGCATTTCTCGCAATTATGAGCGAAGGTGGCAGATCAAGGCAGGGTTCGCAAATGCGAACCATTGATCGCAAATGCGAAGTCCCCTCTTGCCCAGCCTTGTTCGCAAATGCGAACAATAGTTCGCAAATGCGAACATCCCCATATCCTGCCTGTGTTCGCAAATGCGAACAATAGTTCGCAAATGCGAACATCCCCATTTCATGCCTGTGTTCGCAAATGCGAACAATAGTTCGCAAATGCGAACACTGCCCTTCCCAGCTTGGTTCGCAAATGCGAACATATGTTCGCAAATGCGAAGCCCCAGTTTTTGCCTTGGCTTCGCAAATGCGAACAAAAGTTCGCAAATGCGAACTTCCCAACCTTAGCTTATTTTTCAAACTCCAGAAATTGGTCGGGGTTCGCAATTGCGAACCCATGTTCGCAAATGCGAACACGAGACCTGTAAATCACGATTTCTAGCTTCATTCTTCACATTTCACAACCCAAAAACACCCATTTGCGATTCTTCACGGACTCCCTCTTCTTCAAAACAATTGTAAGTCACTTTTTACTTAATTCTTTCAATTCCTAACATCATTAAACATGTTTTTCAATAGAAATCAAAGGTTTTCATGGTAGAATTTCTTGTTTTTGGTAGAATATAGGGTTTTTCATAAATTGAGAAATTGGACCTCGAATTGAGGTCCGATTTTGAAACAAATCATATATTTGAACTCGTGGGGGGATGGGTAACCGGATTTTGGTTTGAACCCCGAGTTTCGACCATGTGGGCCCGGGGTCGAAATTCACTATTCCGGGCTGAATGTTGTAAAAGTTGTAATTGGCCTTATGAATTAGTTTGTTGAGTAGTATTGATGATATTAAATCAATTGTGTATAGATACGATTGGATTAGAGCCAAATTTGAAAGGAAAACGCATTGCCACAGATTGAATTATTCATAAACAATCGAGGTAAGTGTTTGTTCTATCCTAGCTTGAGGGAATAGGATTATGTGCTATGTGCTATATGATCGAGTGCGGTGTATGGGCTGTGGTGACGAGCATCCATACACTGGCGTCTAGCATGACCGTGAGTTGTTGTTAATACTTGTTGTGAGACATATTTGAAGATAAATTGTTGAATCCTTGCCAAGTTGTAGAATTGTTATTGTTCTCCCTTGTCGGGACTTGTTGTGAATTGGGATATTGATTGCCCTTGCAGGGACTTTGTTGAAATGATTATTGTGTCCTTTGCCGGGACGGTTCATGATTTGTTGTTTTCTTTCTCTGCCCTTAACTGTGATTGTTATTTGGGTGAGGAAGAGTGATAATGCACGAAGGGTGATGCGCCGTGCCTTGATTTATTATTTATGCACGAAGGTTAATGTCGTGCCATGTTTTATTGATTATCCACGAAGGTTAATGTCGTGCCATGTTTTATTGATTATGCACGAATGATCATGTCGTGCCTTGTTATTGAACCATGTACGAAGGATCATGCCGTACCATGGATGTGAGGATGAGAGTAAAAGTACGAAGGGTGATGTCGTACACTTTATTTGCTTATTTGGTGAGGATGAGAGTAAAAGTACGAAGGGTGATGCCGTACACTTTATTTGCTTATTTGGTGAGGATGAGAGTAAAAGCACGAAGGGTGATGCCGTACACTTTATTTGCTTATTTGGTGAGGATGAGAGTAAAAGTACGAAGGGTGATGTCGTACACTTTATTTGCTTATTTGGTGAGGATGAGAGTAAAAGCACGAAGGGTGATGCCGTGCAACTACTTGCTATTCCTTGACTTGATATTACTTGTGTTTCCATTGTACTTTGTTTTCCTTGTGAACTTATTAACTGTTGTATAATTGTTGAGTTCTTTTGAGATATTCCTTATTGTGTTATTACTTGGTTATTTCTCGTTATTTTGTGGTATACATATATATTGAACTGCACAGGTTTATGTGGGTGTCTCGTCCTAGGCTTGTCACTACTTCGCCGGGATAGGCCAGGCACTTACCAGCACATGGGGTCGGTTGTGCTGATACTACACTTCTGTGCGTTTTTTCACAGGTCCAGGTTTCGATCAGGAGCAGCAACAGTAAATCGTTTGTGTGGGAAATTGATCATATTTGAGACCGAGGTAGCTTGCAGACGTCCGCAGGCCCGGCGTCTCTTCCTTTACTTATGTTACTAGCTGTAGTCTCTTTGTTTCGAGACAAACAGATTATATTGTATTCCTTTCAGACTTTTATGTGTAGTATTCAGTAGTAGTTCGTGAGTTGGTGATTCCATGTCTTGGGTAGAGGATTTCAGTATGGTTTTACCTTGAAACTGCTTAATACTATTTCGATAAAGTCTTCCGCACTTATTTAATTAAAGTTATGGTTTGTTGGTAAATTAATTATGAAATATTATTAAAAACAGGATAGTATGAATACAGAGGCTTGCCTAACTACCACGAGTAGGCGCCATCACGATCCCGATGTTGGGGGAAAATCCGGGTCGTGACAGTTGGCTAAGGCATCGCGTTCGCGACCAGGCTGTCGCGTTCGCATAGGCAAGGTTGGGCGAAGCTTCGCGTTCGCGTGCCTGGAGGACGCGTTCACGTAGAAGAAAATCCGGCGGCTGGGAAATTGTGCTTCGCGAACGCGTGGGAGGTGTCGTATTCGCAAAGAGTAAACTAAGCGAAGCATCGCAGACGCGTGAGCTCCATCGCGAACGCATAGAGCAAATGGGTCTGTCAGTGAATTAAAATCCAGAAGCAGTGTAGTCGCGGGTTCATTCACCAAAAACACAATTTTTAGCCCTAGAGAGAGAAACTCACGGGAAAACGCTGGGAATTCATCGGGCATTCATCGGAGGTAAGTTTCTTGACTCAAAAACATAATTTTATGGTAGAATTAACATCAATCTTCATAAATTTGGGTAGAAACTGTGAAGAATTATGGCCTAGGTATTGAAAACTAATTTTTGGGTTTTGATGTAAATTGAATTGGGGTATGTTCCTTTGACCCGAAATTGACAAAATTGTTGTGGTTTGACTAGATTCTACGCGTGAGGCAGCGAATTCTAAAGTAAAAGGCATTGAGGACGAGTCTACGACCGGCTAGAGGTGAGTAGTTTGTGTATATGGTAGCCTGAGGGTTCGAAACCCCGGCTTAGCACATTGTGATGCTAGTAGGGCGTGGCTCGCAGCCCGTGGCAGGTGCGGGATTGATTGTGACTGGGATGAGACTTAGTCCATCCCGGATATGAATAATATGTTGTTAGTGGTTGAAAAACATTGTGTTTAATATAATTGTGGGCTGTAAGCCGTGTTTGGGGCCTTGTGACGACCTGTAGTATCCCTAGGGGATAGTTATATATGTGATAGCTATACTTGCTTAATCACTGATCTCAATCCTGGTTTGAAATCACAGTATTGAATTGCTAAGTCACCTATTTTGGAAAAATTAAATAAAAGTTAAAGTATTTTCATAATTTATGAACTGGAACCTAGAAATAATAATTTGAGTTGTTGTGTGACTTATATGATTGTTGTGGACTGAGGATGGATCGGGCTACACGCCGCAGCGGTTGATATGATATGAGGATCGGGCTACACGCTGTAGCGGTATTGCGCTTGAGCTGTAGGAGCCCCTCCGGAGTCTGTAGCGGTTATGTGCATTGCATTATATCTTTATCTGTTGAATTATCTGTGATAATTTGTATTGTACTGTTGTTTCTAGTTCGTAGGAGGAACGGACTATAGTTTAGCTTCATTTTGTGGTATTCTATGGATTTCTTGATTTCAGCTACTTGTATATATTTATTACTCGCTGAGTACTTAGTACTCACCCCTACTCCCTGCACCTTTGTGTGCAGATTCAAGTACTCAGGAGAAGTAGACGAGCATTCTAGCTTTCATAGAGTCATATCGAGTTGCTGAGGTAGTTGCCGACGTTCGCAGAACCTAGCTTCTCATCTCATTCCAGTTATTACTTTATGTTAAGACTGAGTATTTTATATAGTATTCTCTATCACTATTCGGGTTTTGTTTAGAGGCTCTAGACTTGTGACTCCAGATCTTTGGGAGTGTTAGTTGTTTTCGCACTTCTCAGTATTTTGTTCGTATTATTATTATTGGAGTTTCTACGACTCATATATTCTTCTTGATTTGTCCATTTGGGACGGATATTATTCGTGAAGAATGTTTTGTTGGTCTGGCTGGCCTAGCTTGATTGTTGGGCGCCATCATGACCAGATTTGGGTCGTGACAAGTTGGTATCAGAGCCTAGGTTACTAGGACTCGCGAGTCATGAGCCGGTTTAGTAGGCTTTCGCGGATCGGTACGTAGGCATCCGTATCTAACCTCGGAAGGCTACAGAAACTTTTGGAAAAAACCTCACTTTTCTTGGATTCATATCGTGCGGTTTTGTTATCGTGAAACTAAATTTTTCAATATTCAATTCTCTTGCGGATGGCAAGAACACGTGCTAGCGGACGTGGCGGACGACCACCATTGGCACCTAGAGGCCGTGGTCGTGGTAGAGGTAGGGCAGCAGTACCAGCACCTGCTGACCCACCAGCTGACCAAACTCAGGGTCAGATTCCAACACCGGTGGCCCGTGTTCAGGATCAGTTTCCAGCTGCAAGCATCCCAGCAGCTCAAGTTCAGGCACCGGCAGTTGCTATTGAGATATTGGGTCTTTAGGAGACTTTGGCCCAGATTCTATCAGTATGCACTCGCTTAGCTCAGGTGGTTGCAGCCTCTACTGCAGCGGCTTCTTCACGGGCAGGGGGAGGGAATCAGACCACCGTTGCTCACACACCCGAGCCGGTAGTTCAGGGTTTACAGGCACCTAAGGCAGCTCCAGCTCAGCCGACTGCACCCGTTGCACCAGCCCCAACTCATGTGGTTCCAGCTATGCCTGGCGATGAGCAGCGTTGGTTGTAGAGGTTTGAGAGGCTACAGCCTCCGACATTCAGTGGTGTTGAGGGCGATGAAGCCCAGGGTATTCTGGATAAGTGTCAGCGTATGCTTCGTACTGCGGGTATTCTGGAGTCCAGCGGTGTTTCTTTCACTACTTTTCAGTTCCCAGGTCCAGCATTTCAGTGGTGGGAGGATTTTGAGAGGCATAGGCCCGCTGGGACAGTGCCCCTCACTTGGCAGCAATTCTCCACGGTATTTTTGGAGAAGTATGTGCCTCAGTCCCAAAGAGAGGAGCTGCGTCGTCAGTTTGAGTGGCTGAAGCAGGGGGATATGACTGTTACTTAGTATGAGATGAGATTCACACAGCTAGCCCGTCATGCCATGTGGACGATTCCGACGGACAAAGAGAGGATTAGGAGATTTATAGATGGTCTTATCTACCCCATCCGTATATTGATGACCAGAGAGAGAGTTTCGGCAGTTACCTTTGAGGAGGTGGTTCATGCTGCCCGTCATATTGAGACAGATCGCCGCAGAGAGCGGGAGGAGAGGGAGGCTAAGAGGCCTCGTGGTACTGGTAGTTACAGTGGTGCTCCGTCTAGGGGCCAGCCTCAGCATAGTAGGGGTCGTTCATTTAGATCCCATCAGTCAGGACGTGTAGAGTCCAGTGGAGCTCTATCAGATCGTGGTCGTCAGGGCCATCAGGGTCATCAGGGTCAGCAGAGTCAGCCTGCATTGAGTGCTCTTCCAGCTCAGAGCTCTGCTCCTGCTTCTTCAGCTCAGGATTCATCTGCAGCGAGGGGTCCTCAACAGTCCCTTCCTCCATCTTCAGGTCGTTGCTTTGAGCGTGGCGAGTTTGTCCATATCAGGAGAGAGTGTCCTCAGTGGCTGCGTAAGTGATCTCACCAGAGGGATCAGCCCTCATCTTCTACTCCTATTTCTTCAGCACCAGCACAGTCAGCTAGGAGTGGTGGCTAGGTAGCCAGAGGTCGCCCTAGGGGCGAGGATCGTACTGGCGGAGGCCAGACTTGTTTCTATGCTCTTCCGGATAGGAAGGACGCTAGTGCCTCGGATGCTGTCATTTCAGGTATTATCTCAGTCTGCCACAGGGATGCTTCTGTCTTATTAGATCCCGGATCTACCTATTCCTGTGTTTCTTCTTATTTTGCACATTATTTGGGTATGACCCATGGTATTCTTGCCTTGCCCGTACATGTGTCTACCCCGGTGGGGGATATTGTTGTTGTGTATCAGGTATATCGATCATGTTTTATTACTATTGGGGGTCTGGAGACCCGAGTTGACTTATTACTATTGGGCATGGTGGATTTCGATGTGATTCTAGGCATGGATTGGTTATCTCCTTACCATGCGATTTTGGACTGTCATGCCAAGACAGTCACACTGGCTATTCCAGGTAATCCGAGTAGGCAAGGTTGGGCGAAGCTTCGCGTTCGCGTGCCAGGAGGACGCGTTCGCGTAGAAGAAAATCCGGCGGCTGGGAAATTATGCTTCGCGAACGCGTGGGAGGCATCGCGTTCGCGAAGAGTAAACTAAGCGAAGCATCGCAAACGCGTGAGCTCCGTCGGGAACGCGTAAGCAAATGGGTCTGTCAGTGAATTAAAATCCATAAGCAGTGTAGTCGCGTCTTCATTCACCAAAAACATAATTTTGAGCCCTAGAGAGAGAAACTCACGGGAAAACACTGGGAATTCATCGGGTATTCATCGAAGGTAAGTTTCTTGACTCAAAAACGTAATTTTATGGTAGAATTAACATCAATCTTCATGAATATGGGTAGAAATTGTGAAGAATTATGGCCTAGGTATTGAAAATGAATTTTTGGGTTTTGAAAGGCCATTCGAACTCCGATTTCGATAAATTTTATATGCACAGACTCGTGGCGAGACGAGGATCGCGTTGGTACTAATTTCGGAATTTTTCGAGCAGAAGGCCTAGGGTCGGGTTTACCAATTAGTGCGTTTATGCGTATTTCATGTAAATTGAATTGGGTTATGTTCCTTTGACCCGAAATTGACATAATTGTTGTGGTTTGACTAGATTCTATGCGCGAGGCAGCGAATTCTAAAGGAAAAGGCATTGCGGACGAGTCTACGACCGGTTAGAGATGAGTAGTTTGTGTACATGGTAACCTGAGGGTTCAAAACCCCGGCTTAGCACATTGTGACGCTAGTAGGGCGTGGCTCGCACCCCGTGGCAGGTGCGGGATTGATTGTGACTGGGGATTGAGACTTAGTCCATCCCGTATATGAATAATATGTTGTTAGTGATTGAAAAACACTGTGTTTGATATAATTGTGGGTGGTAAGCCATGTTTGGGGCCTTGTGCCGACCTGTAGTATCCCTAGGGGATAGTTATATATGTGATAGCTATACTTGCTTAATCATTGATCTCAATCGTGGTTTGAAATCACCGTATTGAAATGCTAAGTCACCTATTTTGCAAAAATTAATAAAAGTTAAAGTATTTTCATAATTTATGAACCGGAACCTAGAAATAAATAATTGAGCTGTTGTGTGTCTTATATACTTGTTGTGGACTGAGGGTGGATCGGGATGCACGCTGCAACAGTTGATATGATATGAGGATCGGGTTGCACGCCGCAACGTTATTGCGCTTGGGCTGTAGGAGCCCCTCCGGAGTCTGTACACACCCCCAGTGAGCGCCGTCGACGTTAAATGGATCGGGCTACACGCCGTAGCAGTTATGTGCATTGCATTGCATCTTTATCTAATGAATTATCTGTGATCATTTGTATTGTACTGTTGTTGCTAGTTCATAGGAGGAACAGACTGTAGTTTAGCTTTATTTTGTGGTAATTTGTGGATTTCTTGCTTTCAACTACTTGTATATATTTATTACTCACTGAGTACTTAGTACTCACCCCTACTCCCTGCACCTTTGTGTGCAGATTCAGGTACTCAGGAGAAGTAGATGAGCATTCCAGCTTTCATAGAGTCATATCGAGTTGCTGAGGTAGTTGCCGACGTTCGCAGAACCTAGCTTCTCATCTCATTCTAATTATTACTTTATGTTAAGACTGAGTATTTTATACAGTATTCTCTATCACTATTCGGGTTTTGTTTAGAGGCTCTAGACTTGTGACTCCAGATCTTTGGGAGTGTTAGTTGTTTTCGCACTTCTCAGTATTTTGCTCGTATTATTATTATTGGAGTTTCTATGACTCGTATATTCTTCTTGAATTGTCCATTTGGGATGGATATTATTTGTGAAAAATGTTTTTTTGGTCTGGCTGGCCTAGCTTAATTGTTGGACGCCATCACGACCGGATTTGGGTTGTGACAAGTTGGTATCAGAGCCTAGGTTACTAGGACTCGCGAGTTATGAGCCGGTTTAGTAGGCTTTCGCGGATCGATACGTAGACATCCGTATCTATCCTCGGGAGGCTACAGAAACTTTAGGAAAAAACCTCACTTTTATTGGATTCATATCGTGCGGTTTGTGTTATCATGAAACTAAATTTTTCCATATTCTATTCTCTTGCAGATGGCGAGAACACATGCTAGCGGACGTGGCGGACGACCACCATTGACACCCATAGGCCATGGTCATGGTAGAGGTAGGGCAGAAGTACTAGCACCTGCTGACCCACCAGCTGACCAGACTCATGGTCAGATTCCAACACCGGTGGCCCCGGTTCAGGATCAGGTTCCAGCTGCAGGCGCTCCAGCAGCTGAAGTTTAGGCACCGGCAGTTGCTGTTGAGATACTAGGTCTTCAGGAGACTTTGGCCCAGATTCTATCAGTATGCACTGGCTTAGCTCAGGTGGTTGAAGCCTCTACTGCAGCGGCTTCTTCACAGGCAGGGGGAGGGAATCAGACCCCCGTGGCTCGAACACCCGAGCCGGTAGTTCAGGGTATTTAGACACCTGGGGCAGCTCCACTTCAGCCAGCTGCACCTGTTGCACCAGCCCCTGCTGATATGGTTCCAGTTATGCCTGACGATGAGCAGTGTCGTCTAGAGAGATTTGAGAGGCTACATCCTCCGGCACTCAATGGTGCTCTGGGCGAGGATGCCTAGGGTTTTCTTGATAAATGTCAGCGTATGCTTCGCACCGCAGGTATTCTGGAGTCCAGCGGTGTTGCTTTCACCACCTTTCAGTTCACAGGTCCAGCATTTCAATGGTGGGAGGATTTTGAGAGGCGTAGGCCCGCTAGGGCAGCGCCCCTCACTTAGCAGCAATTCTCCACGGTATTTTTGGAGAAGTATGTGCCTCAATCCCAGAGATAGGAGATGCGTCGTCAGTTTGAGTGGCTGAAGCAGGGGATATGACGGTTACTCAGTATGAGTTGAGATTCACACAGCTAGCCCGTCATGCCATGTGGATGATTCCGACGGACAGAGAGAGGATCAGGAGATTTATAGATGGTCTTATCTACCCCATCCGTATATTGATGACCAGAGAGAGAGCTTTAGTAGTTACCTTTGAGGAGGTGGTTGATGTTGCCCGTCATATTGAGATAGATCACCGCAGAGAGTGGGGGGAGAGAGAGGCTAAGAGGCCTCGTGGTACTGGCAGCTATAGTGGTGCTCCTTCTAGGGGCCAACCTCAGCATAGTAGGGGTCCATCTTTCAGGTCTCATCAGTCTGGACGTGCAGAGTCTAGTAGGGTTTCATCAGATCGTGGTCGTCAGGGCCATCAGGGTCGTCAGCAGAGTCAGCCTGCATTGAGTGCTCTTCCAGCTTAGAGCTCTGCTCCTGCTTCTTCAGCTCAGGATTCATCTGCAGTGAGGGTCGTTGCTTTGAGTGATGAGTTGGGCCATATCAAGAGAGAGTGTCTTCAGTGGCTTCATAGGCGGTCTCAGCAGAGGGATCAGCCCTTGTCTTCTACTCATGTTTCTTTAGCGCCAGCATAGTCAGCTAGGACTAGTGGCCATGTAGCTAAAGGTCGCCCTAGGGGCAAGGATCGTACTGGCGGAGAACAGGCTCGTTTCTATGCTCTTCCGGATAGGAAGGATGCTAGTGCCTCATATGCTGTCATTTCAGGTATTATCTTAGTCTGCCACAAGGATGCTTCTGTCTTATTTGATCCCGGATCCACCTATTCCTATGTTTCTTCTTATTTTGCACATTATTTGGGTATGACCCGTGGTATTCTTGCTTTGCCCGTACATGTGTCTACCCCGGTGGGGGATATTATTGTTGTGGATCAGGTGTATCAATCCAGTCTTATTACTATTGGGGGTCTGGAGACCCGAGTTGACTTATTACTATTGGGCATGGTGGATTTCGATGTGATTCTAGGCATGGATTGGTTATCTCCTTACCATGTGATTCTGGACTGTCATGCCAATACAGTCACACTGGCTATTCCAGGTAATCCGAGGATCGAGTGGCGTGGCTTGACTGATTACGTATCCGACAGGGTCATTTCTTATATAAAAGCCCAACGAATGATTGCGACGGGTTGTTTATCTTATTTGGCCTTCATTAGAGATGTTGAGGCTGAGACACCCAATCTTGATTCGGTCCACGTTGTGAGGGAGTTCCCGGATGTATTTCCAGCAGACCTGTCGGGCATGCCGCCTGACAGGGATATTGACTTTGGTATTGACTTGGTGCCGGGAACTCAGTCCATTTCTATTCCTCCCTATCGCATAGCACCAGCTGAGTTAAAAGAGTTGAAGGAACAGCTTCAGGAACTCTTAGATAAGGGTTCATTCGCCCGAGTGTGTCACCTTGGGGTGCACCGGTATTGTTCGTGAAGAAGAAAGATGGCACAATGAGAATGTACATTGATTACAAGCAGCTGAACAAGGTAACAGTGAAGAATAAGTACCCATTGCCTCGTATTGAGGACTTGTTTGATCAGCTCCATGGAGCTAGAGTATTCTCTAAGATTGATCTTCGATCGGGCTATCATTAGTTGAAGATCAGGGTCTCAGATATTATGAAGACAGCGTTCAGAACGCGATACGGGCACTACGAGTTTCTGGTGATGTCTTTCGGGCTGACTAATGCCCCAGCCGCATTCATGCACTTGATGAACAGTGTATTTCGGCCATACCTTGATTCTTTCGTGATCGTGTTTATTGATGATATCCTGGTGTATTCACGCAGCCAGGAGGAGCATGCACAACACTTGAGGGTGGTATTGCAGAGGTTGAGAGAAGAAAAGCTTTATGCAAAATTCTCTAAGTGTGAATTCTGGCTAGATACTATGACTTTTATGGGACATGTAGTGTCCACTGATGGTATTCGGGTTGAGCCACAGAAGGTCGAGGCGGTGCAAAATTGGCCCAGACCTTCCTCAGCTACTGAGATCCGGAGTTTCCTCGGCTTGGCAGGCTATTACCGCCGGTTTGTTCAGGGTTTCTCATCTATTGCTTCACCTTTGACGAAGCTGACACAGAAGAATGCTCTATTTGTGTGGTCTGATGAATGTGAGGAGAGCTTTCAGAAGCTCAAGGCGGCTTTGACCACAGCTCCGGTACTTGTGTTGCCATCAGCTTTAGGGTCATATACGGTGTATTGTGATGCTTCTAGAGTTGGGATCGGTTGTGTATTGATGCAGGAGGGTAGAGTTATTGCATATGCTTCTCGTCAGCTAAAGGCCCACGAGAAGAACTACCCTGTTCACGATCTAGAGTTAGCTGCTATTGTTCATGCCTTGAAGATTTGGAGGCATTACTTGTATGGTGTATCTTGTGATGTATATATAGACCACCGCAGCTTCCAGCATTTGTTTAAGCAGAAAGATCTCAATTTGAGGCAGCGAAGATAGCTTGAATTGCTTAAAGACTATGATATTACCATTTTGTACCATCCCGGAAAGGCCAATGTAGTGGCCAATGCATTGAGCCGGAAGGCTATTAGTATGGGTAGCTTGGCGTATGTTCCAGTTGGGGAGAGACCCCTTGTAGTTGATGTTCAAGCGTTAGCTAATCAGATGGTGAGACTGGATATTTTTTAGCCCAGTCGGGTTATGGCTTGCATTGTAGCTCGGTCTTCTTTATATGATCGTATTCGAGAGCGCCAATATGATGATCCACACTTGCTTGTCCTTAAGGACAGAGTGCAGCATGATGATGCCAGAGATGTCACTATTTATAGTGATGGTGTGTTGCGGATGCAGAGCCGGATATCCGTGCCCAATGTTGATGGCCTTCATGAGTTGATATTAGAGGAGGCCCACAGCTCGCGGTATTCTATTCATCCAGGTGCTTCAAAGATGTATCAGGATTTGAGGCAGCATTACTGGTGGAGAAAGATGAAAAAAGAAATTGTGAATCATGTGGCACGGTGCCTAAACTGTCAGCAGGTCAAGTATGAGCATCAGAGACCTGGTGGTGTGTTCCAGCGTATTGTTATTCCCGAGTGGAAAGGATAACTATGGACTTTGTTAGTGGACTCCCTCGGACAGCAAGGAAGTTTGATTCAATTTGGGTGGTTGTGGATATGCTGACCAAGTCAGCTCACTTCATTCCTGTGTGTACTACATACTCCTCAGAGCGGTTGGCAGAGATATTCATCCGCGAGATTGTGAGACTGCATGGAGTTCCCATTTCTATTATATCCGACAGAGGTATCTAGTTCACTTCTCAGAGAGTTGGGTTCACAGGTAGAGCTGAGCACAGCATTTCATCCATAGACGGATGGGCAGTCTTAGCATACAATTCAGATACTGGAGGACATGTTGCGTGCTTGTGTTATTGACTTTGGTGGTTCATGGGCTGAATACTTGCCTCTTGCAGAGTTTGCTTATAATAATAGCTATCAGTCCAGCATTCATGGCACCGTATGAAGCTTTATATAGGAGGTGGTGTAGGTCTCCAGTCGGTTAGTTTGAGCCTGGCGAGGCTAGGTTGTTGGGGACAGAGTTAGTTCAGGATGCCTTAGACAAGGTGAAGGTGATTCAGGAGAGACTTCGCACAGCTCAGTCGCGTCAGAAGAGTTATGCGGACCAGAAGGTCCGAGATGTGTCTTATTCAGTGGATCAGAAGGTGTTGCTGAAGGTTTCGCCTATGAAGGGCGTTATGAGGTTTGGAAAGAAAGGAAAGTTGAGCCCAAGGTTCATTGGACCTTTTGAGGTGTTTAGGAAAGTTGGGGAGGTGGCCTATATGCTTGCTTTGCCACCCACCTTGTCGGGAGTTCGCCTTGTGTTCCATGTACCTATGCTCCAGAAGTACGTTGGAGACCCGTCACATGTGTTAGACTTCACCACAATACAGTTAGATGAGGATTTGACCTATGATGTGGAGCCGGTAGCCATTTTGGGTCGACATGTTCGTAAGCTGAGATCCAAGGACATAGCTTTAGTGAAAGTGCAGTGGAGAGGTCGTCCCGTGGAGGAAGCAACTTGGGAGACCGAGCAGGAGATGCGGAGCAGATATCCACACTTATTTGAGACTTCAGGTATGTTTCTTAACCCGCTCGTGGACGAGCGTTTGTTTAAGCTGGGGAGAATGTAACGACCAGGTCCGTCGTTACGGGAATTACCACCTCGTTACCTTGCATTTATATGTTCTATTCTTTTATATCTGTGTTAGAGTTTATCGGGTGAGTTAGGAGTGATTCGGGTTGAGAATGAGGCAAATAGCCTTTTTGAAGGAAGCTTGAATATGGACAGTCAACCTGGAGTTGACTATTTAGTTAGAGTGCTCGGAATTGGATTCTGATGATTCGACTAGTTTCGGGGGATCATTTATGACTTAGGAGAGCAATCGGAATTGAATTCGGAGGTCCGGTGTAGTTTTAGGCTTGAATTGGCTAAGGTTGAATTTTGGCGAAATCCGAACGGTAGGTGAGATTTTGATCCGGGAGTCGGAATGGAATTCCGACAATTTCTGTAGCTTCGTTATGCGACTTTGGATATATCTGCAAATTTTCAGGTCATTCGGACGTCGTTTGATCGGGTTTTGGATTGAATGTTAGTTTCGGAAGTTTTGAAGAAACTTAGGGTTGAATCCGTGTGAAAATGGTGATTTTGATGTTTAGGATGGTGTTTTTAGGATTGGAACAAGTCTGTATCATGTTTTGGAGTATGTTGGTGGTTTTCATTGGGGTCCCAGGGGCCTCGGGATGAATTCAGACCATCATCCGGGCATTTGGACCTTAGAAGAAACTGCAGAAAATTGCAGAAAAAACTGTGCAAGCATTAAGCCTTCGCGTTCGCGTGGCCCAGGTCGCGTTCGCGAAGGCCAGGTTGGCTAAGGCATCACGTTCGCGACCAGGCTGTCGCGTTCGTGCAGGCAAGCTTTGGCGATTCGCATTCGCGTGCCTGGAGGACGCGTTCGCGTAGAAGAAAATTCGGCGGTTGGGAAATTGTGCTTCGCGAATGCGTGGGAGGCGTCGCGTTCGCGAAGAGTAAATTGAGTGAAGCATCGCAGACGCGTGAGCTCCATCGGGAACGCGTAAGCAAATGGGTTTGTCAGTGAATTAAAATCCAGAAGCAGTGTAGTCGCGGGTTCATTCACCAAAAACACAATTTTGAGCCCTAGAGAGAGAAACTCAGGGAAAAATACTGGGAATTCATCGGTTATTCATTGGAGGTAAGTTTCTCGACTCAAAAACGTAATTTTATGGTAGAATTAACATCAATCTTCATGAATTTGGGTAGAAACTATGAAGAATTATGGCCTAGGTATTAAAAACGAATTTTTGGGTTTTGAAAGGCCATTCGAACTCCGATTTCGATAAATTTTATATGCACGGACTCATGGCGAGACGACGATCGTGTTGGTACTAATTTTGGAATTTTTCGAGCAGCAGGCCCAGGGTCGGGTTTTACCAACTTAGTGCGTTTATGCGTATTTCATGTAAATTGAATTAGGTTATGTTCCTTTGACCCGAAATTGACATAATTGTTGTGGTTTGACTAGATTCTACGCGCGAGGCAGTGAATTCTAAAGGAAAAGGCATTGCGGACGAGTCTACGACCGGTTAGAGGTGAGTAGTTTGTGTATATGGTAGCCTGAAGGTTCAAAACCCCGGTTTAGCACATTGTGATGCTAGTAGGGCGTGGCTCGCACCCCGTGGTAGGTGCGGGATTGATTGTGACTGAGGATTGAGACTTAGTCCATCCCGGATATGAATAATATGTTGTTAGTGGTTGAAAAACACTATGTTTGATATAATTTGTATTGTACTGTTGTTGCTAGTTCGTAGGAGGAACGGACTGTAGTTTAGCTTCATTTTGTGGTATTCTGTGGATTTCTTGCTTTGAACTACTTGTATATATTTATTACTCACTGTGTACTTAGTACTCACCCCTACTCCATGCACCTTTGTGTGCAGATTCAGGTACTCAGGAGAAGTAGACGAGCATTCTAGCTTTCATAGAGTCATATCGAGTTGCTGAGGTAGTTGCCGACGTTCGCAGAACCTAGCTTCTCATCTCATTCTAGTTATTACTTTATGTTAAGACTGAGTATTTTATACATTATTCTCTATCACTATTCGGGTTTTTTTAGAGGCTCTAGACTTGTGACTCCAGATCTTTGGGAGTGTTAGTTGTTTTCGCACTTCTCAGTATTTTGTTCATATTATTATTATTGGAGTTTCTATGACTCATACATTCTTCTTGAGTTGTCCATTTGGGATGGATATTATTTGTGAAAAATGTTTTGTTGGTCTGGCTGGCCTAGCTTGATTGTTGGGCGCCATCACGACCGGATTTGGGTCGTGACAAGTTGGTATCAGAGCCTAGGTTACTAGGACTCGCGAGTCATGAGCCGGTTTAGTAGGCTTTCGCGGATCGGTACGTAGGCATCCGTATCTAACCTCGGAAGGCTACAGAAACTTTTGGAAAAAACCTCACTTTTCTTGGATTCATATCGTGCGGTTTGTGTTATCGTGAAACTAAATTTTTCCATATTCTATTCTCTTGCGGATGGAGAGAACACGTGCTAGCGGACGTGGCGGACGACCACCAGTGGCACCCATAGGCCGTGGTCGTGGTAGAGGTAGGGCACCAGTGACAACACCTGCTGACCCACCAGCTGACCAGACTCAAGGTCAGATCCCAGCGCCAGTGGACCAGGTTCCGGATCAAGTTCCAGTTGCAGGCACCCGAGCAGCTCAGGTTCAGGCACCGGTAGTTTCTATTGAGATACCGGGTCTTCAGGAGACTTTGGCCCATATTTTATTAGTATGCACTAGCTTAGCTCAGGTGGTTGTAGCCTCTACTACAGCGGCTTCTTCACAGGCAGGGGGAGGGAATCAGACCCCCGTGGCTCGCACACCCGAGCCGGTAGTTCAGGGTATTTAGGCACCTGGCGCAGCTCCAGTTCAGCCAGCTGCACCCGTTGCACCAGCCCCTGCTCATGTGGTTCCAGTTATGCCTGACGATGAGCAGTGTCATCTGGAGAGATTTGAGAGGCTACAGCCTCCGTCATTCAGTGGTGCTGAGGGCGAGGACGCCCAGGGTTTTCTTGATAAATGTCAGCGTATGTTTCGCACCGCAGGTATTCTGGAGTCCAGCGGTGTTGCTTTCACCACTTTTCAGTTCACATGTCCAGCATTTCAGTGATGGGTGGATTTTGAGAGGCGTGGGCCCGCTGGGGCAGCGCCCCTCACTTGGCAGCAGTTCTCCACGGTATTTTTGGAGAAGTATGTGCCTCAATCCCATAGATAGGAGCTGCGTCGTCAGTTTGAGTGGCTGAAGCAGGGGGAAATGACGGTTACTCAGTATGAGATGAGATTCACACAGCTAGCCGGTCATGCCATGTGGATGATTCCGACGGACAGAGAGAGGATCAGGAGATTTGTAGATGGTCTTATCTACCCCATCCGTATATTGATGACCAGAGAGAGAGCTTCGGCAGTTACCTTTGAGGAGGTGGTTGATGCTGCCCGTTGTGAGCACGTGATTTTTGCCCTATAAAAGAAATACTCCCAAAGATTCAAAATAAAATAATTTTAGTTTTCTTGTAATTGTTGTGAATTTTGTGTTATTTTTCTTGTATTATTTGCATTTTATCTATGCATATTTGTTTGTTTAAATAAATAAAATATACAAAAATATGTTGCATATGTATATAAAATTCAAGTTTACAATTAAGCTTATTTTTACGGAAATAAAAAATCATAAAAATATGTATTTTGTATTTTTAAGCATTTAATGTCTAAATTGTGCGATTTTATTTTAATTGACGTTTAATTTTGTGTGATAATTAGTATTTTAAGATAATTCTAGGTTTTATAACTTAATCGTAGCATTTTTTTTAGTTTTATTAATTAATAAAAGAAAAGAGAAAAAAAATAGAAGAACGAATTCGGAATTTGGCCAATTCTTGAATTAACCCCAAGCCCAAGCCAATTCTACCAACCCAAAACACCCAACAACCCGGTCTGCCCCATAACCCAAAAGACCCCCTTTTCTTTCATTTTTACACTTCATTTCCCAAAAGACCTGTCACGACCCGGATTTTTCCCCAACATCGGGATCGTGATGGCGCCTACTCGTGGTAGCTAGGCAAGCCACCGTATTCATACTATCGTGTTTTTAACACCATTTTTAATTAAATCAATGCGGAATACTTTATCGAAATAGAAATAACTAATTACAAGATGAAAATCATACTAAAATCCTCTACCCAAGACGTGGAGTCACCAACTCACGAACTACTACTGAAAACTACACATAAGAGTTTGAAAGAAATATAACATAATTCTGTTTGTCTCGGAACAAAGAGACTACAGCTAGTGACATAAATAAAGAGAGAGAGACGTCGGGCCTGCGGACGTCTGCAAGCTACCTCGGTCTCAAATGTGATCAACTCCCACGCAATCGATTTACTGCTGCTGCTCCTGATCGTAACCTGGACCTGTGCAAAAACGCACAGAAGTGTAGTATCAGCACAACCGACCCCATGTGCTGGTAAGTGCCTGGCCTATCCCGGCGAAGTAGTGACAAGCCTAGGACCGGACACCCACATAAACCTGTGCAATTCAATATATATGTATACCACAGAATAACAAGAAAATAAACATTTATAAGGAAATACTTTGCTCTGCAATAACAACCAATAACTCATAATATCCAGATTAATCTAATCAACATAATTAAGTCTTACTTTCGTGTCTCAATTCTTTACTTTTCTTTTCATAACTCGTGGTAGGCGTACCACCCGCTCCCAACTGTATCAATAAATTATATCTTGTGGTAGGCGTACCACCCGATCCCATTGTATCACTAATTATATCTTGTGGTAGGCGTACCACCCGATCCCATTGTATCACTAATTATATCTTGTGGTAGGCGTACCACCCGCTCCCAACTGTATCAATAAATTATATCTTGTGGTAGGCGTACCACCCGATCCCATTGTTCCTTTTCATAACTCGTGGTAGGCGTACCACCCGCTCCCAACTGTATCAATAGGCTACCGGCAACTATGGCCAATGCCAAGATTCAAATCACTTTGTGGTCGGCGTGCCACACGATCCCATTTCTTATTATAAAAGTGGTCGGCGTGCCACACGATCCCATTTCTTATTATAAAAGTGGTCGGCGTGCCACACGATCCCAATTCTTTAATATATATATTACCACAAATAACAAGAATTAACCAAGTAATAACACAATAAAGAATATCTCAAAAGAACTCAACAATTAACAACAGTTAATAAGTTCACAAGGAAAACAAGGTATAATGGAAACACAAGTAATATCAAGTCAAGGAATAGCAAGTAGTTGCACGGCATCACCCAAATAAAATATAATGGAAAAACAAATAATATCAAGCCAAGGAATAGCAAATAGTTGCACGGCATCACCCTTCGTGCTTTTACTCTCATCCTCACATCCATAGTACGGCATGATCCTTCGTACATGGTTCAATAACAAGGCACGGCATGATCCTTCGTGCATAAATAATAAATCATGGCACGGCATCACCCTTCGTGCATTATCATTCTTCCTCACCCAAATAACAATCACAGTTAAGGGCAGAGAAAGAAAACAACAAATCATGAACCGTCCCGGCAAGGGACACAATAATCATTTCAACAAAGTCCCTGCAAGGGCAATCAATATCTCACTTCACAACAAGTCCCGACAAGGGAGAACAATAACAATTCTACAACCCGGCAAGGGTTCAACAATTTATCTTCAAAATATCTCACAACAAGTATTAACAACGACTCACGGTCATGCTAGACGCCAGTGTATGGATGCTCGTCACCACATCGCCCATACACCGCACTCGATCACATAACACATAGCACATAATCTTATTCCCTCAAGCTAGGATAGAACAAACACTTACCTCGAATGATTATGAACAATTCAATCCGTGGCAATGCCTTTTCCTTTCAAATTTGGCTCCAATCCAATCGTATCTATACACAATTGACTTAATATCATCAATTCTACTTAACAAACTAGTTCATAAGGCTAAATATAATTTTTACAACATTCTGCCCGGAATAGTGAAAATCGACCCCGGGCCCACATCTCGAAAAAATTTCAAAATTCATATTTCCGCAATCCTCGTCTCGCCACGAGTCCGTACATACCAATTTCACAAAAATTGGAGTTCATTTGACCCCTGAAATCACTATTTCTATCCAAGAGGGTTTTCTACCATTTTCAACAAAAATTCTCAAATTAAACACTAAAACTTGCAATAGATTCAAGTTATACCACCAAAATTGAGTTAAGAACACTTACCCCGTTGTTTTCTCCAAAAATCCCTCGAAAAATCGCCATATCCGAGCTCCAAATCGTCAAAAATGGCAATATATTTTCGGACCTCAAATATATTCTGTCCGGCACTATTCACGGTTACTGTTCACGGTTACTGTTCACGGACACTGTTCACGGACACTGTTCACGGCAGATTTTTCTGCATTTTCTGCCCATTTTCTAAGTCCGGAATTATTCCGAGACACCTCCGAAACACTCCCAATTTCTGCCCATTTTCAAAGTCCGGAATTATTCCGAGACACCTCCGAAACACTCTCGAGCCCTCGTGGCTCCAAACCAAATATGCACATTGACTCTAAAACATCACACGAACTCGCTCGAGTGATCAAATCGCCGAAATAACATCAAAATCATCAATTTTCATCAAATCAAGGCTTAAGTTTCCAAAAACTTCCAAAAATACACTTTCGATAAAAAACCAGACCAAACGATGTCCGAATAACCTGAAAATTTGCGTACACATCCAAAATCACGTAACGAAGCTACTGCAACTGTCGGAATTCCATTCCGACTTCCGGATCAAAATATCACCTATCGATCGGATTCCGCCAAAATTCCAACTTCGCCAAAATAGGCTAACTTCTTCACCGGACCTCCAAAATTACTTCTGATTGCGCTTCTAAGTCTTAAATCATCCCCCGAAACTAACCGAATCATCTGAATTCAGTTCCGAGCCCTCTAACTCATAAGTCAACGTTGGGTTGACTTTTCCAACTTAAGCTTTCCTTAAAGAGATTAATTGTCCCTTTTCCTACCAAAATCGATCCGAATTGACTCAAAGTTTGCACACAAGTCACATTCGACATTACGGACTTGTACCAACTTTCGAAATCGCATTCTGACCCCGATATCAAAATTTTCACTTCCGGTCGAATTTTCTCATAAACCTTCAAATTCCCGTATTTAGCCAAATGACTTCAAAATGACCTCCGGACATCCGAATTCACTTCCGATAGCTTTCCCAACTCCAAAATCACCATACGGATCTATTCTCAGACTCGGAATCCCAAATGGACATCTATAACTCTGAAATACCTTCCAACCCAAATTTATGAAATTTTTCTAAAATACTAACTTCCACCATATACGCCGAAATACTCATGGGTTATCAAAAACCAAATCCAGACATACGCCCAAGTTCAAAATCATCATACGAGCATGCCAGAACATTTAGATCCCAATTCTGAGGTCATTTACTCAAAATTCCAATCCTAGTTCATTTCTTCAACTTTAAGCTTTCAAAATGAGAATATCCATTTAGATTTGGCTCCAAACTTCCTGAATTTTAATTCTGACCATACACACAAGTCAATATACCTGAAATGAAGCTGTTCATGGCCTCAATATGCTCAATGATGCGTCGGGGCTCAAAACGACTGGTCGGGTCGTTACAATCTCCGCCACTTAAACATACGTTCGTCCTCGAACGTGCTGAGAACTACAATGATGTAGTCTCAAATAACTTGTTTAACACGTCGCGCACCTTCCCGTGCTACCACTACTTAGTTGAGCACATTAGCTATATAATTCTGTAGATATAATTCTTTATTCAAGCGAATAAGCCATTAGGCCAAATTCCAACACCCTGAATTTCCTGCAAAGTTTGTTTCCATCATTCGACCACCATATCAATCTCCACACGTTGTACCCAAACATTAATGCATAACTTTGTTGAATTTACACTTCGCATCACTTTACTCATATGACCACAATAACATTCTTTATTTACTGTAGTTGCCTACAATACCCAAATACCGATAGAAACCTCTTATTAGGTTAAGTATTATTCCAACACTTTCATATACTGCCAACGATAAATAAAACACGGGCTAAACCGTAAAAATTTCTCAGATCAACCATTTATGAAGTCATTTCTCTTTTGACTGATATTATAACGGATTTTGGAGCCAAACCTCGATATTACCTTTCTAACCAACTGAAATCACATATGCTCGCTCTCAATAATGACTCCAACGATCATTTCGATCATAACACACTGCACTGGTGACATGACACCTCAAACACCGGCCTAAGCCGCGATGAGCAAAACACACGCTCCAATAGAAACGTCCGAACATACTCAAATCATGACAACTATCTCCAACAAAAGAGCTGTAATTCAATTCCTTTGCACCATCATAACATAGAACTGATATCCCGTCTCACATCATAGAGTACCCGAATCCTCCTCGAGAGGTCATAACATCACCTGGCCTTGCCACAACGAATAAGTCTAAATAAGGCACGAAAACCTCATACGTATGCACATAATCATGACTCTGGCCATAAGAGTTGTTCCTAAATTACAACATTGTTAATTAACCCTGTTATCATATATCTTATTCCAAAACTCCCACTTTACTCACAATGAGGAATGGAAACCTCATGATTACTTTCCCGAATTAATGAGTCATATTTATCCTCACCTGGTGCTCGTCTCAAAGTCTAGAACTCAACGGTCACAAAATAAAAATGGCTAAATATGAATAGAAACTATGCAAGGATTGTCAAATAATCCTAACAGGCATGGCTCAAATTTAGGATATTATGCTAGATTTTTATTTCCAGAAAGGGAAAATTTTAAACACAAACTTTTTACCAAGAGGACCTTGTCCTCATATAATATTCACCGCAGCTTGCAACTCGGTTTTTAAAACAAATATTTTCACGCTATACAAAAATTTTGAGGATCTCATCCTCCACTCTAAATCACAAGTATTTGCACATTGTGCCACCGATGTTTTTCATTTCCTTTCTTTCTTCTTTTCAATTATTGTCCGTCAAAGAGTATCACAGCATAAAAGAACCCTCATACCGACAGGGTATACAATTTAACCATTGAAAATAATTATTTCAGGAATTACATCAATTCCCATTGTAATAATTAATATAAAGTCACTTTTGACCTCATCAATATTCCTAGTGACCAATACATAATAATAGAGATAATTATCTCCATTTAATAGCATAGTGTGAGTATTCACATAAGTAGATTTGATGATTACAAAGATCACTCATGAGCAGAGCATATTAAGAGGACTTGCCTCAATTCTTCAAAGATCAAATCAAATTGAGGAAAAATATTCCTTTTATAACAATCAGAATTGTACATGTGATAACATCATCTGGTGTAGTGACCTCACTCACACCATAGAAATTATGTCAACAACTAGATCTCCGCCTCTAGGAGTCTCACCTCCGCCTCAAACATCCTGACCTCTAACTCTGGCTGGTCATGTGAGCTAAGTATTGACTGCAATGGGCATGTAGCTTGAGTGCCTTCGTTAATTATATTTCTCCAACCTGCCACATTCGTAACAACTCCTTTGAGGATCAACTAACTTATTGGACATGACGACATATTCGGACACTATCATAATAACCTGGCATGATCGTTCAGACCATACATGCCATACCTTTCAAAAAGTCAGGGAGGTAAACTCTTCCAAAACATTTATACAAATAGGGTTGAGTAGGTAATGTCGCATTGGCTGGTCTGCCCTATTCATAGGCTTGTCACAAACATTGACGACCAATTACCTCTCTTGCTATGCTAGCTTGACACTATGGAACTACCCTATTTGCTCATATACTCTTTATTATTCTTTGGGCTGATTCTTACCCCCTGCAGAGTACTAAGCCTCAAACATGCATAATTTATTTGGGGGACCTTTCCATACCATATGTATACATTCCAAGCCAAAACTGACATAAAACATGGCCATTCGGTCCATTCACTAATAGTGGTTTTCTCCCTTTTTGGCTATAAGTCAAAGTCACAACATCTGATAGTCCCCAATAATTATCCTTCACAACTTCGAATAAATCACTCGGACGTCAAGGTCCGTTGAAACCCAACACGATTTATTAAGTGATCTCCTGATACAATTGCATCTTCCGTTGGGACCATAACTGGTGTGGTAAATACATTATCTTCCCACTACTTCTGTGTGCCTTCCGTAGCACAGTAAAATGAACCCCTCGCATTCGACTATTCCCACGTTCTGTAATTCCTCATAAGAACTGTCAAGCAAAATCTCGTGGGTTCTCAAAAGATGCACCGCTGAAGGTGGTAGCGAAGACTTTGGTGAAACCTATCCGTCCTCCGTAAAACTTTTGAAGGCATAGTTGATCTATCACCAGCATGTGCCATTGTTCGGCTGGATAAGCGGTACATGACTACGCCATTCGTGGGAAGACAAGAGTGGAAATTTAACTTAACATTTTGAAGAACAAATTCGCACGATAAGAAAGAACAAATGAGTAATTTTTTTCCTAACTCAATAGACTCTGGAGGACAAGTACAGACGTCTCCGTACTTACCTCTCAAACTCTACTAAGCTTGTTCGTGAGTGGTGAGACCTATGTAACCTAGAGCTCTGATACCAACTTGTCACGACCCGGATTTTTCCCCAACATCGGGATCGTGATGGCGCCTACTCGTGGTAGCTAGGCAAGCCACCGTATTCATACTATCGTGTTTTTAACACCATTTTAATTAAATCAATGCGGAATACTTTATCGAAATAGAAATAACTAATTACAAGGTGAAAATCATACTAAAATCCTCTACCCAAGACGTGGAGTCACCAACTCACGAACTACTACCGAATACTACACATAAGAGTTTGAAAGAAATATAACATAATTCTGTTTGTCTCGGAACAAAGAGACTACAGCTAGTAACATAAATAAAGAGAGAGACGCCGGGCCTGCGGACGTCTGCAAGCTACCTCTGGGCTGAAGACAACTCCTAAAAAATCCTACTACTACTGCAGTCCGAAAGCTGCTCCAACACTGTGATCTCTGCAAAAAGCACAGAAGTGTAGCATCAACACAACCGACCCCATGTGTCGGTAAGTGCCCGGCCTAACCCCGGCGAAGTAGTGACAAGGCTAGACAGGACCTGCTATAATCAACCTGTGCAGATATATATATACAGATACAATGGCAACAGAAAAAGAGCAACAAGAATGTATATAAAGATATACAACCGAAAATACTCTGCTCTGCAATAACAGCCAATAACTCATAATATCCAGATTAATCTAATCAACAGAATTAAACCACCCGCTCCCAACTGTATCAATAAATTATATCTTGTGGTAGGCGTACCACCCGCTCCCAACCGTATCAATAAATTATATCTTGTGGTAGGCGTACCACCCGATCCCATTGTATCAATAATTATATCTTGTGGTAGGCGTACCACCCGCTCCCAAATATATCTCTTTTCATATCTCGTGGTAGGCGTACCACCCGCTCCCAACTGTATCAATAAATTATATCTTGTGGTAGGCGTACCACCCGCTCCCAACTTTATTAATAATTATATCTTGTGGTAGGCGTACCACCCGCTCCCAACCGTATCAATAGGCTACCGGCAACTATGGCCAATGCCAAGATTCAAATCACTTTGTGGTCGGCGTGCCACACGATCCCATTTCTTATAAAAGTGGTCGGCGTGCCACACGATCCCATTTCTTATTATAAAAGTGGTCGGCGTGCCACACGATCCCAATTCTTTAATATATATATTACCACAAATAACAAGAATTAACCAAGTAATAACACAATAAAGAATATCTCAAAAGAACTCAACAATTAACAACAGTTAATAAGTTCACAAGGAAAACAAGGTATAATGGAAACACAAGTAATATCAAGTCAAGGAATAGCAAGTAGTTGCACGGCATCACCCAAATAAAATATAATGGAAAAACAAATAATATCAAGCCAAGGAATAGCAAATAGTTGCACGACATCACCCTTCGTGCTTTTACTCTCATCCTCACCAAATAAGCAAATAAAGTGCACGGCATCACCCTTCGTGCTTTTACTCTCATCAATAACAAGGCACGGCATTAACCTTCGTGCATAAATAATAAATCATGGCACGGCATCACCCTTCGTGCATTATCACTCTTCCTCACCCAAATAACAATCACGGTTAAGGGCAGAGAAAGAAAACAACAAATCATGAACCGTCCCGGCAAGGGACACAATAATCATCACAACAAAGTCCCGGCAAGGGCAATCAATATCTCACTTCACAACAAGTCCCGGCAAGGGAGGACAATAGCAACTCTACAACCCGGCAAGGGTTCAACAATTTATCTTCAATATGTCTCACAACAAGTATCAACAATGACTCACGGTCATGCTAGACGCCGGTGTATGGATGCTCGTCACCACAGCCCATACACCGCACTCGATCACATAACACATAGCACATAATCTTATTCCCTCAAGCTAGGATAGAACAAACACTTACCTCGAATGATTATGAACAATTCAATCCGTGGCAATGCCTTTTCCTTTCAAATTTGGCTCCAATCCAATCGTATCTATACACAATTGACTTAATATCATCAATTCTACTTAACAAACTAGTTCATAAGGCTAAATATAATTTTTACAACATTCTGCCCGGAATAGTGAAAATCGACCCCGGGCCCACATCTCGAAAAATTTCAAAATTCATATTTCCGGAATCCTCGTCTCGCCACGAGTCCGTACATACCAAATTCACAAAAATTGGAGTTCATTTGACCCCTGAAATCACTATTTCTATCCAAGAGGGTTTTCTACCATTTTCAACAAAAATTCTCAAATTAAACACTAAAACTTGCAATAGATTCAAGTTATACCACCAAAATTGAGTTAAGAACACTTACCCCGTTGTTTTCTCCAAAAATCCCTCGAAAAATCGCCATATCCGAGCTCCAAATCGTCAAAAATGGCAATATATTTTCGGACCTCAAATATATTCTGTCCGGCACTATTCACGGGCACTGTTCACGGACACTGTGTACGGACACTGTTCATGGTCACTGTTCACAGCAGATTTTTCTGCATTTTCTGCCCATTTTCTAAGTCCGGAATTATTCCGAGACACCTCCGAAACACTCCCGAGCCCTCGAGGCTCCAAACCAAATATGCACATTGACTCTAAAACATCACACGAACTCGCTCGAGTGATCAAATCGCCGAAATAACATCAAAATCATCAATTTTCATCAAATCAAGGCCTAAGTTTCCAAAAACTTCCGAAAATACACTTTCGATCAAAAACCGGACCAAACGATGTCCGAATAACCTGAAAATTTGCGTACATATCCAAAATCACCTAACGAAGCTACTGCAACTGTCGGAATTCCATTCCGATTTCCGGATCAAAATATCACCTATCGATCGGATTCCGCCAAAATTCCAACTTCGCCAAAATAGGCTAACTTCTTCACCGGACCTCCAAAATTACTTCCGATTGCGCTCCTAAGTCTTAAATCATCCCCCGAAACTAACCGAATCATCGGAATTCAGTTCCGAGCCCTCTAACTCATAAGTCAACGTTGGGTTGACTTTTCCAACTTAAGCTTTCCTTAAAGAGATTAATTGTCCCTTTTCCTACCAAAATCGATCCGAATTGACTCAAAGTTTGCACACAAGTCACATTCGACATTACGGACTTGTACCAACTTTCGAAATCGCATTCTGACCCCGATATCAAAATTTTCACTTCCGGTCGAATTTTCTCATAAACCTTCAAATTCCTATATTTAGCCAAATGACTTCAAAATGACCTCCGGACATCCGAATTCACTTCCGATCGCGTTCCCAACTCCAAAATCACCATACGGATCTATTCCCAGACTCGGAATCCCAAATGGACATCTATAACTCTGAAATGCCTTCCAACCCAAATTTATGAAATTTTTCTAAAATACTAACTTCCACCATATACGCCGAAATACTCATGGGTTATCAAAAACCAAATCCAGACATACGCCCAAGTTCAAAATCATCATACGAGCATGCCAGAACATTTAGATCCCAATTCTGAGGTCATTTACTCAAAATTCCAATCCTAGTTCATTTCTTCAACTTTAAGCTTTCAAAATGAGAATATCCATTTAGATTTGGCTCCAAACTTCCTGAATTTTAATTCTGACCATACACACAAGTCAATATACCTGAAATGAAGCTGTTCATGGCCTCAATATGCTCAATGACGCGTCGGGGCTCAAAACGACTGGTCGGGTCGTTACAAGACCAAACCCTAAAATCCTAAAAAATTCCTAGCCGTCACACCCTTACACCCCACCCCCTCTTTTTCTTCTTCACCTTAACCTACACACCACAAACCCTCCAACAACACCGTTTTCTTTTTCCTTATTTTGTTTTTCTTTTTCTTTTTGTATATATATGTATGTACATATATATATATATATATATATATATATATATATATATATATATATATATATATATATATATATATATAAAATGAAGTTGGTCTCATGATTATATATGCATATATTGGGTATATCTTATATATCTACATGTGTATGCATCATCGTTGTTTCGATCCGGTTAGTCGATTTCAATTTTTGTTCTTGTCCATATTTTGTTAGTAGTTTCAGATCCGAAATTGTTGTATGTTGGCTGCATTATTTTCTTGATTTGTCGTTCATCATGATTCCAGATTATTCATGAAACTTGTTTATTTATTTTGTTTAAGTTTTTAACATACGAATGTGTAGTTAATCACTTGGATGTTTATTTGATTGTAGTGTTGTTATATTTAATTTGTAGTTCAATTAATTATTGAGTTCTATTAAGTTTGTTTTTTGAGTTTAATTGCACTTTGATCCTTGTATATTGTTGATTATGTGTTTGTTCATGAAATTAATTGTAGAATTTGACTAGAAATTGATTTCGTGTGTTCATTGTGAGCACATGATTTTTGTCTAACGAGAATTACTCCCAAAATCCAAAAAAATAGAATAATTTTGGTGACGTTCATGATTTTCTAAAATTTCGTTTGATTTTCTTAATTGTGTGGTTTGATGTTTAATTGTTTGTGAAAAAATACTACTTAGAATTAATTATTGTTTGTTAAAATATATATATATATTTGCATTTGAATTTAGGATTTAATTAAGTAATTTTTGTTATCTTTGCATTTTTAGTCAATATTGTGCGGTTTGATGTTTGATTGTTTGTGAAAAATTACTACTTAGAGTTAATTAGTAATTGTGTGTTTAATTTATTTTTGTAATTAAAATTATGATTTTAGTTTTAATTCTTAAAAGAAAAGAAAAGAAAAGAAAATGGAAAATAAGAGAAGAGTGCGGACTGGGCCAAATTGAAAGAGAACACCAAGCCCAAACGAGTTACACTAAAATCCAATCCAAACAAGCCCAGACCCATTTCTTTCCCTTACCCGCCCCAAAGACCCACTCCCACAATCCTTTAAACGGTGCCGTGTCACCCTCAAACGACATCGTTTCTTGGAACACTAATTGATCCAAGCCGTCCAGATCACTCCATCCGACGGTCCATAATTAATTGATCATTTTCATTATACCAAAGACCCCAAACCCAGCTACCCACTTTCATTTCCCCATTTACCCTTTACCTTCTCCATCAAAACCCAAGCACCCAAAAAACCCTAGCTAGCCGCCGCCTCTTCCCTTGCCTGAAAACCCGGCGGCGAGAACGTCGGTGACCCCCAAACCAACACCCCTGAGCCTCCAAACATCCCTGAACATAAACCCTTTATCCGCCAATCTCGAATCAACCTAAGTTTTCTCGAATCTTCATTTGAAGATTCGAGTCCAAGACTCAAGCTACACAGAACACCCCAAAAATCGTACCACCTAACCACCAAATCACCCTCGCCTTTAATCTCTAACCACTTTGGGGCAAATTCAAGTCAAAACCGTCAAATAACGGATCTAGGGCTCAAAGTTTCAAGACTGTTTCAAAGTCGATTGGGTCAAATTGGTTTCCAACTAGTATTATGGGCAGGTTTCTAACGAAATATGCATATAATACTAATTGGAAATCGACTTCGAAGGGTGTACGATTGGTTTCCGGTCAATAGAGTCCGAGGTACTTTCTTTTTCTCTTTTTCTGGTATTGTTTTTCAATTCACTATTATTCGTTTAAGTTTTGTTATCTTCTTTAGTTTGTTTATTTTATTTTTGTCAATTGCTCCATTCCTTCTACCTCAGACCTGTTTTATGGTCGAAATGTTTCTGTTCGTTTGTTTCTGCTTGATTGGTTGAATATGTTTGTTATTAGTGTACATATTCGATTGAATAACGTCGTCGAATAATGAGATTTGTATTTCTTTGTTTTTGGCCGAAAATATGTGAATCACTGGTGTTATCATTTGTTGTTTGTCGATTGTCGTGTATTATAATCGATTACACGAACATCGTCGAATAGATAGTTTCACAGCACCCGTTTGTTTCACCCGACCCTGTGAATCGCTGTTAAAGTGCATCATTCGATTACTGTCCTATATATGTTTTGTAATTGCTCGAATGAATGCTGTCCATTAGCCGTATGGATTTGTAGAACAATATGACAACACTGTTAGTATTGAGTTTAAATCCATTATGAGTCATTTTTCTTCTTTTGCTACTAAATTGGTTGTACACTGTTGCCAAGAGCTTGCCGACAACACAGTCCTTAGTTTGCTAACAGTTTTTAGCTTTTGAATTAGTTATAGCTGTTATTTATTATTTAATTAGGGGCTGCTGATAATTGTTTAGGGTTAGTTAGCATAAACCTAGGGGTCAACCTAGATAGTATATAATATAAAGATAGTGGATAGTAGGTATTGGTCTAATGTTGAAAAAAGGGGATGCTCTTTGAATTTGTGAGGCTATAAAACACTAAAAAGAGCAGAAACTAAAGACACACATTCACAACTTGAAAGAACGGATTTTCATATGCTCTTAGACTTTGAGAATAGTAGGGTTTTCACATTCTGAAACAGAGATTATAAAACACACTTTGAAACAGAGCTTCTAAAATACCTTCTAAAACAGATTGTTAGAGAGATTTGGAGGAGAAAAAGAATAGCTTCTCTAACACATTCACATCCTTGAAAAGAAAACAAGCTCTTCAAATCATATTCTTAAACAGAGATTTGAAAACAGTCTCAAAAAGATAGTTTTGCTATAGAGATTTGAGTGAGGTCCGATACTTTAGGAAGAAAAGAAAGCTGGAAAGTTTAAACCAAATCTCGAAGAGTAAAACTTCATTTTTAAATCACCAAGTAGCATTTAAGTTCAGCTTCTGTCTGATTGATTCTGTGGATTTCTGGGTTCTTCATTGATTGAAAATTATTTGAGTTGTCTGAATTGGAATACTTTGGTCTTCATCTGGTTTCAAATCTTCCTGGGTTGGTTGCATTTGTCACTGAGCTGTTGTTTGATCTTTGTTTGTTGTTGCTGCTCAATATTCGCTTCAGCTGACCTCTTCTTCATCCTTTGAATTTCTGTTTCCAGGTACACATCTTTGTATTTCGAGCTAATTCGAGATGAAATGGAGTGATGTCAAGTTTTTTTTAGTTGAATTCCCTTATATTTGGATGTTTCAGTAGAATTGTTTTTTTTTAGCCTGTAACTTATTAATAAGGGTATAACTAGAGTGCATATGTGCTAATGTGTCCTATAGCCCCTTATTAATTTCTGCAATAGGACTAGACTGTTCAAACTATGGTTTCTCATATGTATGAAAGTTAAATACTTAATTGATTCCAGTGGTGTGTTTCAGTAGATTAGCTCAGTTTTGCAGTTACGAAATTGCAGGATATGTGAGCAAAGTCATGTTAATTTTAGTAATATTGAATAAGGTTAATAACTAGTGTTAGTTCTTATTATTAGTGAATAATGTTAGCCTAATGTCAGTTCTTAGGCACTAATGTATTCTCAACAGTGGTGAAAGAGGAGTTCAACTTCAAAAAAATAAAATGACTTTGTATCACAATTCCCATAGTCTAACTATCTAATAATGTTAGTTTAAGTATGTTCGAAAATAGCTAGTTTGGCTTTAGTAATACTATCACCAAACTCTTGTGTTTATTTGATCGTCAATTTCAGTAATCTTCACTAACAGATCAGGGAATAATGTAAGTATGAAATAGAACTTAAACAGACAGTGTTAATATCTCGTCACAATATGAGCATAAGGGATTCGATCTTCTACTCGTCCAAATATTTTGTCAACTTGGTTGATCTTAAGCCTAGTGTATATGTTACTAATAGTTTTGCCCAATGAGTTATTACATGGTTTGGGATCCTCGGCCCTAAGATCAAAATCGGTACTATTTTTGTTAGTATATAAATGGCCAGCTGTGGGGTTCAATTCAGGTATCATTTTCTGTTTAGTCTAATAATTGCTTTAATCGGCATAAGTAATCTAGGTATATTCTGATTTGCATATTTGTCAAGAGTCCGAGTTTATGTTGTAACTAGGTTTGCTTTGCTTTTTTCTTTATTATTTTTTTATGTACAGAATTGAATTAATAAAGCGGTTTAAAATTAAATCAGAGCATATAATTTATAAACATGTATAAAATCAATTTATTTTTAGCCATTTATAATAGTTAAAGCGACCGTGCTAGAACCACGGGATTCGGGGGTGCCTAACACCTTCCCTCGGGTCAACAGAATTCCTTACTTAGAATTTCTGGTTCGCAGACTTCATTTGGAAAGTCGAAATTTCCTCGATTCGGGATTCGAATAAATCGGTGACTTGGAACACCATAATTTATTCCAAGTGGCGACTCTGAAATAAATAAATAATCCCATCTCGAATATTATCACTTAAATTGGAAAAACTACCCTTCGGGGTAAGGCGCGCCAAAAGCAAGTGTGACAGCTCTGGCGACTCTGCTGGGGAAACAAACCCAGAACCACTGGTTCAGGGTTTAAGAATTCGAGCTTTGAATAATTATTTTATTTGGCTTATTTATTATCTGATTTTATTATATGTTTGTATTTAATGTGCTAAATGTTGCTTTTACCGCTTTAATATTTTGTGAATTGTATATAAATTGTGCCGATACCCATTTTTCTCTTTTAAAGTCTCTTTGGAATATAATATCGGGCATTTGCTGGACATAGCCTGTTTTTCTCAAGATAGCTGTGGTGCTTGGCACCCGGTGAAGATTTTTTTTTTCTAGTCACACATGTTTAGGCGGGGAGTATTGTCAATTAAGCCGGAAAGCTATGCTACCGGTGCACCGACACTCCTCGGCTCGAGTTGTCCGCTCGAGTTAAAACCAGTCTACACACTTTTTTCAACAGGATGATGACTTAGAATAATAAAACCTTATGACGGATCCCCGATGAGAACGTCTATTTGCATCATGTGCATATTTGACTTAGGAGGCTCAACACAGGGGTTGGGCCTGTCTAGGACAGGTGTACCTGAAACAAAAGACCAACTTGATGCATCTTTGTCTGTGCATTTCTTTCGATCTTACATGCCGACCGGTTTGTTATTAAAAGGAGAGAGGGTAAGAAGTGGAAATTGTCGGGGTGTAAAATCGTTTTAATTTTTATGAAAATAGTTTGTTTTTCTTAGAAAATATTTTTGTTTGAAAAAAAAACGAAAAATTGAAAAAAAATCTCCGAATAATTTTGTTAATTTCTAAATAGTTAGTTTCTTTGAAAACATTTTTTTTTGAAAAAAAATTTTCAAATAAATTTTCTTAATTTTACGAAAATTAGTTTCTTTTAAATGTTGAAAAATGCAAAAAACAAAAAAATCAATAGTTTTTGTTAATTTTATGAAAAGTAAGTTAGTTTCTCTGAAAATAATTTGTTTTGAAAAAATGCTGTTAAAAATAGTTTGTTTTCTTTTCTTAAAATAATTTGGTTCTTTTATTTTCGAACTACGCAAGTTTGATTCTCACCGAGCGTGAGATACGTAGGCAACCCATATCGGGCTCAACTAATGCTGCTTTTTTAAACAATTAAAAAAAAGTAGTAAATTTATTAAGATTAGGAGGTTCTTGTCCTTAGTCAAGAGTTAGGAAATTTTGCGAAAATAGCCAAACGTTTCAAAAGGGGCGCCGAAGGACTAATTTCACAAACACGGGAACATAGTCATCACACCGGTATCCTGTTACACAACCTTCAAATCTTCTTCAAGTGCTGAAAGGCCGTGTTAACAAGATTCATTTTTTTAAAACAAAAAAAAGAGAAATTTTGGGAAAAATTCTTAAGTTTTATTTTATCTTTCTAGGATTAGCATGACTTCATCGCAAAGAATCTGCCAGAAAAGGGCGAGAGATGAAATGCCACCCATGTTCATGGTCCAGGACAAAACCCCGGGTCAGCTCTGTAAATGGTGGGCTAGTTTTTCGACTTGGGAAAGAAATCAAGTCCACAAGCACCTCAAGTTTCTTCCGGACATTATGATGATAAAACCGGACAAAAATCTGATCAGAGCTTTAGTGAGTTTTTGGGACTCAACAAGTAATGTTTTCAGATTTCGAGACTGCGAAATGACGCCCACTTTGGAAGAATTACGCAGACTCACAGGGCTTGGGAGAGATTTTCACAAAAAGAGACCCGCAGCTCCTAGGCAAATGGGTGTGAATAATTTCTTGAAGAAGTTATGTCTCCGACGAGTTCCCATGGGTTGTTTGGAGAACGGTTGGGTGCCACTGGAGTATTTCTACGACAGATTTGGTGATAAGAAAGGGTTCGAGAAATTCTCAAACACCGAATTTGTTAACCGGTTGAATTATGACGCTTGGGGAGACTTAAGAATCTACGCCTTTATGATCGCTTTTCTGGGAGCCATGGTTTTTCCCGAACGTGGCGGACGCATCAGAATCCGTTTGGCTGTGGTGCTCCCATATTTACAGAGTAACAAAGAACACACTATTCTTCCTATGATCTTAGGAGACATCTTTCGGGCCTTAACTCGGTGCCAAGAAGGACATGATTATTTTGAAGGTTGTAACATTTTATTACAAATATGGTTTGTAGAGCATCTCTATCATCACCCAATTGTGATAAACTTCAACGTGGACTGGCTGAATTACATTCGTTGTCATATGAACAGAGCTGCCCGTTGTAACCTTCCAAATGACCTAAGGACTTGGCAAGAATTTCTCAACTCTTTGAGAGCAGACCGACTCACTTGGAATTATTATTGGTTCCCTTCCGCTAAAATCATGCACATGTCAACATATCGCCCATTCTACATACTAATGGGTTTCAGGGGATTCCAACCATATGCCCCGCTACGTATCATGCGGCAGCTGGGTAGAGAACAAAAAAGACCCCCGATTGAAGATATGCGATCATTTACATGGGAATTCACGACGGAGGAGCTCCCAAGAGAGACTTATGCACAAAAGGTGTGGTTCGGTAGTCAACTCTCCGACATCGACGAAATGGTTGCCGATCGAGAACGAGGAGAAGTGAGCCTCGCATATCTTGAATGGTTCCATAACCAATCAATGTCCGAGCAAAGGGCATAAAGGTCGGTGAAATATGCCGTCGATTGGGAGAAAGAGATAAAAACCAGAGTTAGGGAGGCTAGATGTGAAACGGCGCAAGATTTCCAATTTTGCATTAACACCTTAAAAGAGGACAAGGGAATCCTGGAAGCTGCCATGGACATACAACAGGCTGATTTCGATCAGGAAAGGGTCGGCTGGGAGCAGGAAAGAGAAAGACTCCGAACTCAAATTCAGGAGATGCAATTGACCGCAGAAAGGTCGAGGAGAAGTCGGAATGACGAGATGCTTATAAACGACTTGGAAAGGAAAGCCTTTGAGCACCAGGAAGACTTGGAAAAGGCAGAAGCGGCTGTGGTTGCAATCCGGACAAAATGGAGAAGAGCAGCCCACCAAGAAGCACTTCGTCTACAACGGATAGAAAAAGATTATGGGGCGATCATCACTGATTTAAGAGACGCAAATGCCGCTTTTAGAGATCAAATTCTCAGACAAGCCCGAGATGCCAAAGCAGACAGAGACCGCTACCACGACTTAATGGCGCGGATGGAGGGGCAAATAGATAGGCTTTTGGATCAAGTCTCCGGTAATGCTCAAGTATTGAGAGCAAAGAACCGACACATAGGGCAATTGCTTAGAGAAAAGGATATGATCAGGGCCAGGATAAATGAAATCGGGCACTATATCACTATAAGATGCCTGACCTGCGAACAAGTACCCCGGCCTACCCTCTTCTCTTCAATCATGGGATGCGTCCACCAAGTCATGGCAGAGTTGGGGAGTCTGCAGAGATATCTTACACCAAGAACCGCAGCAAGGCCAAACAACGCCTCACAGATGCAAAGATTCAAAGCGTTGGAACATGCTTAGAAAAGTCTGTTATTTTTTCACTTTTAGAGTCTGTTTGTCCTTTTAAAGTTTTCCTCCATCATCGTCTTTTTGCAAAGTGCTCAAGTTGAAATTTGTGAAATAAAATATTTCATTCGTATCTTATGTTTTTTGTTTCCGAACTACGCCGGTCTGATTCATGCGGGGACATGATACGTCGGCAATCCACATAAGATTCGACCATCACTGAAAGAAAAGAAAAACGAAAAAAAGGGGAAGATAAAAGAAAAGAATTTGAGGGAGAAGATGAAAGCCAAGGAAAGTACAAACCGGAATGACGCATCGCAATCGAATACATGTAGCAACACAATCAAGTGTATAAGTGCATCGCACCCAACGTGAGATTACTTATCTGTTATGTTGTTTCAGACTAACCGTTTGTTTGCCAAACTCTAGGTTTTAGTAAAGAGTGGTTGATTTTGTGGTAATCTGGCATCACATTCATACTTCACGAGGTCCAAAGGAAGAGTTCAACAACCCGAAAGTACCCATCCTTATTTCACAAGGTCGAAAAGAGGTGCCAACATGTCTTCGAAAATCCCTCTACCAACCATTCCCATTTCGGAAGAAAGCTCCATAACAACCGTTCCGACTACTGAGTCAGCGGCTGCGGAGGAAAATAGGATTTTGCGCTGCCGCATGCTGGAGATGTTAGATGATTGGAATAACGGGAAAGAGCCCCCAAGTTTGATCCCTAGGTTCCCCGAACTATTCCGCAGATCAAGTGGGATTTCTAATACCCCCACCGATTACCCACCTACTCTATTTGGGTATTCTAATGTCGCAGCCCTCTCCGAATCACCCTCCACTTCCTATCCTCGAGGTGACAACATTAGATACATCCACAAGAACATCAGTGGGTTTGCCCGTCCCAATCACGGTGCATCTCGCCACACATACTCCTTTCTTTGATTCCTCGTCCTTTACATTTCCGGCACCACCCTTTGCAAGGGATCTTACCCAGGTTGCCGCCAATATCTGTCCTCAGCCACCTCAATATGAGTTCGTACCCAGCCAAAATCCAAAATCTCCCGAGTAGGACGAAAATGGCAAAAAGAATGAGAAGCTTTGAGCAGAGTCTGAAAAACATGCAAGGTCTGAGCGGGCAGAAAAGTGTTTCTTACGCCGATTTGTGCATGTTCCCACATGTACATTTGCCATCAGGATTTAAAACGCCGAAGTTTGAAAAATATGATGGACATGACGATCCTATTGCTCACCTCAAGAAGTATTGCAATCGGTTGCGAGGTGCCGGTGGCAAGGAAGAGTTGCTAATGGCATATTTCGGAGAGAGTCTGGTTGGGATAGCCTCAGAATGGTACATGGACCAGGACATATCTCGCTGGCACATTTGGGACGATTTGGCCAGAGATTTTCTTAAACAATTCCAGTACAACATCGACATCGCACCGGATAGGAACTCTCTTTCAAATTTGAAGAAGAAGCCCTCGGAGAGCTTCAGGGAATATGCCATCAAGTGGCGTGAACAAGCGTCTAGGGTGAAACCCCCATGGATGAAATTGAAATGGTCACGACTTTCCGCCAGACTCAGGAGTCGGACTATTTTCAAAACATGATGTCGGCGATGGGAAAACCTTTCGCCGAAGCAATCAAGATTGGAGAGATGGTGGAGAATAGCTTAAAACTGGTAGAATTTTGAGCCAAGCGGCCATTCGAGCAACCTCCCAAGCCATTCAAGGCGGGTCTGGAGGGATGCCCAGGAGCAAGAAGAAAGAAGAAACTGTCATGGCGGAAGTAGAAGATAGAAGATACCGAGCCCCAAGGCTGGTATTCTCTGAAAGGCCCCCCCAACATTACTGAAAGACCCCCAGCATTACTATCCACACATCTCTACCCTACGCGGTCATGAATGCTCAACCTTTCGCACGGCCGCAGCCACCAGCCAACAGAAATCCACCTCCATTCCAGAGAAACCAACCTCCCTACCTAAACCAATACAACCCCCGACCAAATAACACCCGCCAACGTGAGCCACCCAAGACGAACTTTACACCCATTGGGGAGCCATATTCCACTCTCTTTCCCAAACTCAGGCAAGAGAACCTATTGCGGCCCGTTCCGCAGAACAGGCAGAATCCGGACTCTCCTGCCTACCAACGAGGAATATACTGTGCCTACCATTCAGGGGTTGAGGGACATAGCACCGACAATTGTTGGACTCTGAAGAAGGCGGTGCAAGATCTAATCAATCAAGGGAGGATAGTTTTCGCAGATGAAGACATCCCAAATGTGACAAATAACCCATTGCCAGCCCACAACAACGGGCCAGTAATTGGGATGATTTGTGAAGATAAAGAGTTTGACCCGGCCTTAAAAGCGATAATTGCCATCGCCGACATGGAGAAGCGGCCTGATGTTACCCCGAAACAAGAGAAAGTGGGGAAAAAGATTGAAGTTGCCAAGACTGGATCTGAAAAGAAGATCGAAATGAAGGCACCATCTCAAAAGAATGGAGTTTTTTACCTCCCGCGAGGCCGAGTGGAAAGACCCTTGTCAATAGGTGCCCCCAAAAAGTTTCATTTGAAGAGGGAAACAACGGTGTATGTACCAAAGGGAACCTATGTGGCCCGAAAGCCAATTGAACCACTACGACTGGATGAACCCATGGTTATTGCACGTGTCCAACAAAAACCCATGACAGATCCATCCGCTGTACCTTGGAGCTATCAACGGACACTCGTTACACGTAGAGGAAAAGAGGTCGCAGGAGAATCATCTGGGAGCATCTTGGGGTAAAGGTATTTGAACACGCAGGAGATAAATAATGCCACACAAAGGCGTTTCTCATCCAAAAAACCTGTAAGCGCAGAAGAAGCAGAGGTCTTTTTTCAGAAGATGCAGTTGCCTGACTATGAGGTAATAGACCAACTGCGCAAATACCCGGAGCAGGTATCCATGTTGTCCCTATTAATGAAGTCCGCTGAACATCAGAAGGTTTTGTTAAAAACCTTGAATGAGGCATATGTGCCTGTTGAGATTTTGTCTGAGCAACTTGAAAGAATGGCGGAGAGGTTCTTCGCAGTCAATCAGATTTCTTTCAGTAAGACTGATTTGCATGTGGAAGGGGCGGCCCACAACAAAGCTTTGCATTTAATTGTCAAATGTGAAGGCTACTACATGAAGAGAGTCATGGTGGATGGGGGTTCAGGAGTAGACGTATGCCCGCTTTCCACTCTGGATCATATGGGAATTGGAGCCGAAAGAATTCGGCCCAACAACGTATGCGTGCGAGCCTTTGATGGTGTGAAGAGAGACACGGTCGGGGAGATTGATGTGATTCTGACCATCGGCCCAGCAGATTTCAAAGTGACGTTTCAAGTTCTGGATATGGACACTTCCTACAACTTTCTTTTGGGAAGACCATGGATTCATGCAGCTGGGGCTGTACCCTCTACCTTCCATCAGATGTTAAAGTTTGAACACAGGGGACAAGAAATCGTGGTCCACGGGGAGGATGAGCAGTCGATCTATCGGGACCCATCCATCCCATGCTTAGAAGCGCAAAAAGGAAGCGAACACATCGTTTATCAAGCTTTCGAGGTTGTATTGGCAGACCAACACGAAGAAGGGAACCCTTGCCCCCAACCCTTTTTGTCTAATGCCTCCATCATGGTGGCAAAAGAAATGATCAAACACGGCTTCCAACCAGGAAAAGGTTTGGGAAAGTCCTTGCAAGGAGTATCAAAGCTAATAACTTTGCCCACAGCTGAAAAGTTCTTTGGAGTAGGCTTCTGCCCTACCCCTGAAGACGAGAAATGGGCCAATAAAGGAAAGGAAAAGGGATGGGTTCTACCACGACCGTTGCCACATTTGTACCAAAATTTTGTTCGACCCAGATACAGTGAAGAAGAAGAAGATGAGGTCTTCACATTAGAGGAAATCGAAGACATCTGTGGGGCTATGAGGCAAATACTTTACGATGTTAACATGGTTCAAATGGGAGAAGGTACAAGCACCGCTGAGGTGCTGTATGTGGGCCCAGAAGCCAAATTGCAAAATTGCAAAATTGGAAGGCCACACCATTCCCAGTCAGCGGGAGTTCTGGTAGATTTGTCCTGTCACTTTTCCTTCGTCACAAGTTACTTCACGACGTAACTTGGATGTTTTTCTTTGTTTTCTTGTATTTTCAGTCTTCCAAATGTAACTTTGTTTATCTTCAGAAAATTCCAAGAAAATGAAATAAATATTTCATCATTTTGCACTCTTTCTAATTTTTGTTATTTATTCTTTCTTTTCAGTCCTAATAATGCGGCTTTAAATAACATGACATGCTTGCGGACTTCATGCTCAAATCTGAACACGCCACCTAATCTGGAAATAATGAACCAAGAACCGAAATACGATAAAGAAGAGGCTTTTAGGGAAATAAATCGAGAATTGGAACATTTTGAGAATAAACCTAAGTCGAACTTGAATGATACTGAACCGATTAATTTGGGAACTGCTGAAGAAATCCGAGAGACCAAGATAAGCATCCACACAGATGAGAAAACTCGAGATGCCATAATCCAGCTCTTGTTTGAATTTAAAGATGTGTTTGCTTGGTCTTACGATGACATGCCAGGATTAGGAGCCGATCTAGTGGTGCACAAGTTGCCAATCTACCCGGACTGCCGCACAGTGCAACAGAAGCAAAGGAAGTTCAAAACTGACATCAGTGATAAAATCAAAGAAGAAATCACTAAGCAGTTAAAAACAGGGGTAATTCGGGTGGTACAATACACCACATGGTTAGCTAATGTTGTGCCTGTACCAAAGAAGGACGGAAAGACTCGAGTATGTGTGGATTACCGAGATCTGAATAAAGCAAGTCCTAAAGATAACTTTCCTTTACCGAACATCCACATCCTTGTTGATAACTGTGCCAAACATGAGATACAATCGTTTGTGGATTGTTATGCGGGATATCATCAAGTGTTAATGGATGAAGAGGACGCCGAGAAGACTGCTTTTACCACACCTTGGGGAACTTACTGCTACCGGGTCATGCCATTCGGTTTGAAAAAACCGCGGGAGCAACATACATGAGAGCTATGACTGCCATTTTCCACGACATGATGCATCAGGAAATAGAGGTGTACTTGGAGATGTGATCATCAAATCCAGAACTCAGGGCGATCATGTGCGAGACTTGAGGAAATTCTTTGAAAGGTTGCGAAAATACGACTTGAAGTTGAATCCGGCCAAATGCGCTTTCGGAGTCCCATCGGGTAAACTCTTGGGTTTCATAGTCAGTAGAAGAGGTATTGAATTGGATCCCACAAAGATAAAATCCATCCGGGATCTACCTCCTCCCAAAACAAAGAAAGACGTAATGAGTCTTCTGGGCCGACTAAACTACATCAATAGGTTCATCGCCAAATTGACTTCTACATGTAAGCCCATATTCAAGTTGCTGAAGAAAGACGCTGCAATCAAGTGGACAACTGAATGTCAAGAAGCTTTCGACAAAATCAAAGAATATTTGTCGAACCCTCCAGTCTTAGTCCCGCCGGAGCCAGGGAGACCTCTTTTCTTGTATTTAACAGTCTTGGAAAACTCTTTTGGTTGTGTCCTCGGACAACGTGACGTGACAGGGAAGAAAGAGCATGCAATCTACTACCTGAGCAAGAAGTTCACTAGTTATGAGGTCAAGTACACTTTGCTGGAAAGAACGTGTGGTGCTTTAACTTGGGTCGCTCAGAAATTGAGACACTACCTCCAAGCTCATACGACTCACCTCATTACCCGGTTGGATCCTTTGAAGTATATATTCCAGAAACCGATCCCCATCGGAAGATTGGCGAAATGGCAAATCCTGCTCACTGAGTTCGACATAGTCTATGTCACTCGCACGGCAATGAAGGCCCAAGCATTGGCAAATCACTTGGCCGAAAACCCGATCGACGAAGAGTATCAACCATTGAATACCTACTTTCCTGATGAAGAGGTAAACATGACGGAAGTTGTTTCGGAGGACAGTCATGCTTGGAAAATGTTCTTCGATGGGGCGGTAAACGCTAAAGGTGTAGGGATTGGGGCAATCTTGATCTCTCCTGCCGGTCAGCATTACCCAGCTACGGCTAGACTCCGTTTCTTTTGCACGAACAATACGGCTGAGTATGAAGCTTGCATCATGGGTATGAACATGGCAATTGATCAGGGCGTTGAAGATTTGTTGATCATGGGAGATTCAGATCTAATTATCAAACAATCTCAAGGTGAATGGGAAACTCGAGACGTTAAACTCCTCCCTTACCGACAGCATGTGAATATTCTTGGCAAGCGATTTGCATCGATAGAGTTCAGGTATATCCCACAATGTCACAATGAACTAGCTGACGCACTTGCCACATTAGCTTCAATGCTACCTTATCCAGGCAACGCCCATGTCAATCTTTTGGAAATCCGAATCAGGGAAAGACACGGTTATTGCAATGCAATCGAAGAAGGACCAAGCGTCAAGCCTTGGTACTACGATATCAGGAGATTCTTGAAAACACAAGAATACCCTGAACATGCTACCGGAGATCAAAAGAGGACCATTAGGCGACATGCAAGTGGTTTATTTTTGAGTGGCGATGTCTTGTATAAAAGAACCCCGGATCTTAACCTCTTAAGGTGTGTTGATGCCGAAGAAGCAGGAAGAATCATGCACGAAGTACACGCAGGAGTGTGCGGGCCTCATATGAATGGGTATGTCTTAGCAAAGAAAATCCTTCGAGTTGGGTATTATTGAATAACTATAGAGAAAGACTGCTTCAGTTTTGGTCCGAAAATGCCATCAATGTCAGGTACATGGAGATCTGATTCATGCACCTCCAACTGAGCTGCATCCTATGTCAGCGCCGTGGCCTTTTGTCGCTTGGGGAATGGATGTCATCGGCCCGATTGAGCCGAAAGCCTCGAATGGACACCGATTCATACTGGTCGCTATCGATTACTTCACAAAATGGGTCGAGGCTGTCACCCTCAAATCGGTCACCAAGAAAGTCGTGGTGGATTTTGTACACTCGAATCTTATTTGTCGTTTTGGTATACCTGCAACTATCATCACAGACAATGCTGTGAATCTGAATAGTCGTTTGATGGAAGAAATATGCGAGCAATTCAAAATAACGCATAGGAACTCCATTCCTTATCGGCCCAAAGCCAATGGTGCCATTGAAGCAGCAAACAAAAACATTAAGAAAAATTTGAGAAAAACAATCCAGAGTTCTAGACAATGGCATGAACAATTACCTTTCGCCTTACTGGGATATCGTACTACAGTGCGCACATTGGTAGGAGCGACCCCATACCTGCTAGTCTATGGAACCGAGGCTGTGATACCGGCAGAGGTAGAAATTCCTTCACTCCGGACGATTGTTGAAGCAGAGATTGAAGATAGCGAATGGGTTAAGACTCGATTGGAGCAGTTAACTTTGATCGATGAAAAGCAAATGGCTGTGGTCTATCACGGACAATTGTACCAACAAAGGATGGCTCGTGCTTACAACAAGAAAGTACGACCAAGAAATTTTGAAGTAGGTCAGTTGGTTTTAAGACGCATTCTTCCACATCACCAGGAAGCGAAAGGAAAATTCGCTCCTAATTGGAAGGGGCCATACATCATCAGGAAGACATTACCGAGAGGAGCATTATATTTGGGAGATATGTAAGGAAAAGATCCTGAGACAGCAGTGAATACAGATGTTGTCAAAAGGTATTATGTCTAAGTTTGCTTCGATGATGTCCTTACAAGTCGAAATGATTGAAGGCTTTTATTCCCGCTACCCAAACACTACCAACCCTTTTTGAAAACCCTTTGAGCCGGTTACATTTCTTTGGCTACCCTCTTTGGAATCCAAAACCAAATTCAAAAAAAGAAAAAAAAAAGAGAAGAAAAAAAAAGAAGAAAAAATAAAAACAAAAACAAAACAAAACAAAACAAAGTTGACCTGAACTACGTTCTGACTTGATTCCGAAAGGATACGTAGGCAACCTCTCCCTGAGGTTCAGCCACACCAAACCAAAAATCCCAATTTCCCCCAAAAAAATAAAATTGGGGCAGATGATATGGCGATTCAGTTTAGATCCGTCAAGATGGTTCCAAAGTTGTAATTTTGTCCATAGTCCTTGTTACCTAAACCGAGTACAAGTCCTTCAAGATTAATGCAGAGAAATAGAAACTAAGAAAACATCATCGTTGCGATCCGAAGCGTCTGGAATCAAAAGAAATAAGATGAGAGAGTCTTATTGGTGAAAACCTTCGGGCACCATAAGACGATGGAAGTAGAGAAATACAAAATGAGAGAGTCCATTAGTAAAAACTCGCAAAGAGTGCTATCTGACGATGGTGAGAAGAGAAATGAGAGAGGTCGATTGGCGAAAACCCGCAAAAGGGCGCTATCAACCGAAAAGGGTATTTCACCACTAGAGGTCCTGGCATGGCTCCCTAGCTTGGAAACATAGACCCGTTTTGGTTCATAAGGAAATGAGAGTTTGTGACGATCGAGCATTTAGTTCGAGAAGCATGTCATGTCGGTTTGAAGTCGGCATACACCTCAGATAATCATTCTTTTTCCACGAAAGGGGCGCTTCTATTTTGATTCATTTTTATTCTTTGTTCATTTCTCTTCGAATCCCTTTCATTTTAACTTTGAATTCTGAAATTATTACAAAGAAAGGTGACGGGACCGTTTATACAGAATTTCATCTAGTAAAGAAGAAAAACCCAGCCTCAGTGGTGTATTGATACAATTCCCGATTGATCATGATGATTGATCATTTCCAAAAGAAAGGATGTTAGGAAGGAAATGGAAATCAAAGGCTAAGTTCTTTAGAAGAAACGGAATGAGACAGAAAGATAGAGCCCGTACAGGAAAATCCTCATAGAAACCCGAGGCTAAACCCGGTCAGTTTGAAAGGAAGTCACCCTAAAGCCAATTGGTAGCAAAGTTCTCAATGGAAATGAGGCAAAGATCAAGCAATGAAGATAATCAAGGCCACAAAGTCAACTACTTTTTCAACTAATAAAATGTTCTTTGTTGAAAGCAGGTCTATTTAATTGTGCAAGAAGAAGGTACAGACCAAAGAAGTGAAATACGCAAGCATTGAAATGGCTCTGAAACAAGGAGAACGCCTAAAAAGGGAAGTTTCTTTTCAAAAGCTTTATGCATTTGTTGATGGGTAAAAGGAAAATGCCTAAAAGAAGACCCGAAAGGGGGAATAAAAAAAAGGAAAATGAAAACTCCAAAAAGGAGAATCAAATCGTGTCAGTCCAATATTTGTTTGGACCCCGGTCAGAAAACCGAGGGTCTTCCGGCCTGAAAGCCGTGAGACATTATTTTGAATTCCGGCCAGAAAGCCGTGAAAACTTTCTTTCAAAATCCCCGATCAGAAAACCGAGGATCTCCCAATCAGAAAACTTTGGAGCTGTTTCTTTAAACCCCGGCCAGAAAACCAAGGGTCTTCCGGCCAGAAAGCTGTGAAACAACACTTTTGAATTCTGGACAAAAAGCCGTGAAACTTTCTTAATCCCGGTCAGAAAATCGAGGGTCTTCCAGTCAGAAAACTGTGGAGTCATTTCTTAAAACCCCGGCCAGAAAACCGAGAGTCTTCCGGCCTGAAAGCCATGAGACGTTGTTTGGAATTCTGGCCAGAAAGCCGTGAAAACTTTCTTTCAAAATCCCAGTCAGAAAACCGAGGATCTCCCAGTTAGAAAACTGTGGAGCCATTTCTTTTGAACCCCAACCAGAAAACCGAGGTTCTTCCGGCCAGAAAGCCGTGAAATATTGTTTAATTCCAGCCTGAAAGCCGTGAAAACTTTCTTTCAAAAATCCCGGTCAGAAAACCGAGGATCTCCCAGTCAGAAAACTGCGGAGTCGTTTCTTCAAAACCCCGGCCAGAAAACCGAGGATCTCCCCGCTAGAAAACCGTGGAACGTTTATTTGTGAAACTAAGGTTCTAAAAAGTATCAAGATTTTCTTGACCAATATCCAAGAGTCTGTTAATCATTTTCTGTGTCACAACTAACTCACGAAATTTTCCTAGCGAAACTGGAGCAGAAAAATTTCGTTCGTTTGTTTGTTTTGTTGTCTAAACAGGTTAGACCTCGGGACGCAAGGATAGAGATAACCTGCGAGTGAGTCTCAATCCAAAATGAATAAAAGAAGAAAAGAACCAAAAGAAAACGAGTTCAAATGTTGGAGTAAACAGAGGCGCGGATTGCTCAGAATCTGATTGAAGTCACGAGTTCCGCCAATTCCATTTCACTCAATGTCACAAGAATAAATAAGCAAGTACAGCTTGCAAGCATCAAGATTCAGATCGAGGTCTACAGCAAAATCGGCTAAGACTCGAGATCAAGTTTTCAAGAGAATCATAGATAGGAATCTTGTAGCTCATAGTTGATAGCATAGCTAGCTTAGCTTTAGTTTCTCTTTTGGAGTAATAAGGAGGTCAGTAAGCAGTAAGCAGCAACAACAGCAACGGTAGCAACAGTAACAACAAAGTGTCGGTCCACGGTAGTCCCAGCTACCAAAACTTCCCGAACTACATTGACCTGATTCCTGTTTAGCCCAGGATATGTAGGAGACCTTTTGAAGCAAAGGTTCGGTGAAGTCTTTCAAGAAATGCTTCACACGGAGTGCTCGAACGGACAAAAATCGCTCGTATTTGCTCATTATCTTTGCACGAAAACTCTTCGTGTTTCCGAGTAAAGAGGGGCAGCAGCTGTGAGCACGTGATTTTTGCCCTATAAAAGAAATACTCCCAAAGATTCAAAATAAAATAATTTTAGTTTTCTTGTAATTGTTGTGAATTTTGTGTTATTTTTCTTGTATTATTTGCATTTTTATCTGTGCATATTTGTTTGTTTAAATAAATAAAATATACAAAAATATGTTGCATATGTATATAAAATTCAAGTTTACAATTAAGTTTATTTTACGGAAATGAAAAATCATAAAAATATGTATTTTGTATTTTTAAGCATTTAATGTCTAAATTGTGCGATTTTATTTTAATTGACGTTTAATTTTGTGTGATAATTAGTATTTTAAGATAATTCTAGGTTTTATAACTTAATCGTAGCACTTTTTTAGTTTTATTAATTAATAAAAGAAAAGAGAACAAAAAATAGAAGAACGAATTCGGAATTGGGCCAATTCTTGAATTAACCCCAAGCCCAAGCCAATTCTACCCAACCCAAAACACCCAACAACCCGGTCTGCCCCATAACCCAAAAGACCCCTTTCTTTCATTTTTACACTTCATTTCTAAAAAATCAAATCCTAAAAAAATAAAAAATCCCTAGCCGTCACACCCTTACACCCCACCCCCTCTTTTTCTTCTTCACCTTAACCTACACACCACAAACCCTCCAACAACACCCGCCGAAAGCCTCCCATGAACAACCACCGAGCAGCAATTCCGGAGACAGCCCTCCCCTCTTTCGTTTTCTTTTTCCTTATTTTGTTTTTCTTTTTCTTTTTGTATATATATATATGTATGTACATGTATATATATAATGAAGCTGGTCTCATGATTATATATGCATATATTGGGTATATCTTATATATCTACATGTATAAGCATCATCGATGTTTCGATCCGGTTAGTCGATTTCAATTTTTGTTCTTGTCCATATTTTGTTAGTAGTTTCAGATCCGAAATTGTTGTATGTTGGTTGGATTATCTTCTTGATTTGTTGTTCATCATGATTCCAGATTATTCATGAAACTTGTTTATTTATTTTGTTTAAGTTTTTAACATAAGAATGTGTAGTTAATCACTTGGATGTTTATTTTGATTGTAGTGTTGTTAGATTTAATTTGTAGTTCAATTAATTATTGAGTTCTATTAAGTTTGTTTTTGAGTTTAATTGGACTTTGATCCTTGTATATTGTTGATTATGTGTTTGTTCATGAAATTAATTGTAGAATTTGACTAGAAATTGATTTCGTGTGTTCATTGTGAGCACATGATTTTTGTCTAACGAGAATTACTCCCAAAATCCAAAAAAATAGAATAATTTTGGTGACGTTCATGATTTTCTAAAATTTCGTTTGATTTTCTTAATTGTGTGGTTTGATTTTCTAAAATTTTGATTGATTTTCTTAATTATTATTCGTATTTTTTGTCCATACATGTTTACTTGTTAAAATACAATATATATATATATTTGTATTTGAATTTAGGATTTAATTAAGTAATTTTGGTTATCTTTGCATTTTTAGTCAAATTGTGTGGTTTGATGTTTAATTGTTTGTGAAAAATTACTACTTAGAGTTAATTAGTAATTGTGATGGTTTAATTTATTTCTGTAATTAAAATTATGATTTTTAGTTTTAATTCTTAAATAAAACAAAAAAAAAGAAAATGGAAAATAAGAGAAGAGTGCGGACTGGGCCAAATTGAAAGAGAACACCAGGCCCAAACGAGTTACACTAAAATCCAATCCAAACAAGCCTAGACCCATTTCTTTTCCTTACCCGCCCCAAATACCCACTCCCACAATCCTTTAAACGGTGTCGTGTCACCCTCAAACGACGCCGTTTCTTGGAACACTAATTGATCCAAGCCGTCCAGATCACTCCATCCGACGGTCCATAATTAATTGATCATTTTCATTATACCAAAGACCCCAAACCCGGCTACCCACTTTCATTTCCCCATTTCCCCTTTACCTTCTCCATCAAAACCCAAGCACCCAAAAAATCCTAGCTAGCCGCCGCCTCTTCCCTTGCCTGAAAACCCGGCGGCGAGAACGCCGGTGACCCCCAAACCAACACCCCTGAGCCTCCAAACATCCCTGAACATAAACCCTTTATCCGCCAATCTCGAATCAACCTAAGTTTTCTCGAATCTTCATTTGAAGATTCGAGTCCAAGACTCAAGCTACACAGAACACCCCAAAAATCGTACCACCTAACCACCAAATCACCCTCGCCTTTAATCTCTAACCACTTTGGGTCAAATTCAAGTCAAAACCGTCAAATAACGGATCTAAGGCTCAAAGTTTCAAGACTGTTTCAGAGTCGATTGGGTCGAATTGGTTTCAAACTAGTATTATGGGCATGTTTCTTGCGAAATATGCATATAATACTAATTGGAAATCGACTTCAAAGGGTGTACGATTGGTTTCCGGTCAATAGAGTCCGAGGTACTTTCTTTTTCTCTTTTTCTGGTTTTGTTTTTCAATTCACTGTTATTCGTTTAAGTTTTGTTATCTTCTTTAGTCTGTTTATTATATTTTTGTCAATTGCTCCATCCCTTCTACCTCAGACCTGTTTTTATGGTCGAAATGTTTCTGTTCATTTGTTTCTGATTGATTGGTTGAATATGTTTGTTATTAGTGTACATATTCGATTGAATAACGTTGTCGAATAATGAGATTGTATTTCTTTGTTTTTGGCCGAAAATCTGTGAATCACTGGTGTTATCATTTGTTTTCTGTCGATTGTCGTGTATTATAATCAATTACACGAACATCGTCGAATAGATAGTTTCACAGCCCCCGTTTGTTTCGCCCGACCCTGTGAATCGCTGTTAAAGTGCATCATTCGATTACTGTCCTATATATGTTTTGTAATTGCTCGAATGAATGCTGTCGATTAGCCGTATAGATTTGTAGAACAATATGACAACACTGTTAGTATTGAGTTTAAATCCATTATGAGTCATTTTTCTTCTTTAGCTACTGAATTGGTTGTACATTGTTGCCAAGAGCTTGCCGACAACACAGTCCTTAGTTTGCTAACAGTTTTTAGCTTTTGAATTGGTTATAGCTACTATTTATTATTTAATTAGGGGTTGCTGATAATTGTTTAGGGGTTAGTTAGCATAAACCTAGGGGTCAACCTAGATAGTATATAATATAAAGATAGTGGATAGTAGGTATTGGTCTAATATTGAAAAAAGGGGCTGCTCTTTGAATTTGTGAGGCTATAAAACACTAAAAAGAGCAGAAACTAAAGACACACATTCACACCTTGAAAGAACAGATTTTCATATGCTCTTAGACTTTGAGAAAAGCAGGGTTTTCACATTCTGAAACAGAGATTATAAAACACACTTTGAAACAGAGCTTCTAAAATACCTTCTAAAACAGATTGTTAGAGAGATTTGGAGGAGAAAAAGAATAGCTTCTCTAACACATTCACATCCTTGAAAAGAAAACAAGCTCTTCAAATCATATTCTTAAACAGAGATTTGAAAACAGTCTCAAAAAAATAGTTTTTCTATAGAGATTTGAGTGAGGGCCGAGACTTTAGGAAGAAAAGAAAGCTGGAAAGTTTAAACCAAATCTCGAAGAGTAAAACTTCATTTTTAAATTACCAAGTAGCATTTTAGTTCAGCTTCTGTCTGATTGATTCTGTGGATTTTTGGGTTCTTCATTGATTGAAAATTATTTGAGTTGTCTGAATTGGAATACTTTGGTCTTCATCTGGTTTCAAATCTTCCTGGGTTGGTTGCATTTGTCACTGAGCTGTTGTTTGATCTTTGTTTGTTGTTGCTGCTCAATATTCGCTTCAGCTGACCTCTTCTTCATCCTTTGAATTTCTGTTTCCAGGTACACATCTTTGTATTTCGAGCTAATTCGAGATGAAATGGAGTGCTGTCAAGTTTTTTTTAGTTGAATTCCCTTATATTTGGATGTTTCAGTAGAATTGTTTTTTTTTAGCCTGTAACTTATTAATAAGGGTATAACTAGAGTGCATATGTGCTAATGTGTCCTATAGCCCCTTATTAATTTCTACAATAGGACTAGACTGTTCAAACTATGGTTTCTCATATGTATGAAAGTTAAATACTTAATTGATTCCAGTGGTGTGTTTCAGTAGATTAGCTCAGTTTTGCAGTTACGAAATTGCAGGATATGTGAGCAAAGTCATGTTAATTTTAGTAATATTGAATAAGGTTAATAACTAGTGTTAGTTCTTATTATTAGTGAATAATGTTAGCCTAATGTCAGTTCTTAGGCACTAATGTATTCTCAACAGTGGTGAAAGAGGAGTTCAACTTCAAAAGAAAATGGCTTTGTATCACAATTCCCATAGTCTAACTATCTAATAATGTTAGTTTAAGTAAGTTCGAAAATAGCTAGTTTGGCTTTAGTAATACTATCACCAAACTCTTGTGTTTATTTGATCGTCAATTTCAGTAACCTTCACTAACAGATCAGGGAATAATGTAAGTATGAAATAGAACTTAAACGGACAGTGTTAATATCTCGTCACAATATGAGCATAAGGGATTCGATCTTCTACTCGTCCAAATATTTTGTCCAACTTGGTTGATCTTAAGCCTAGTGTATATGTTACTAATAGTTTTGCCCAATGAGTTATTACATGGTTTGGGCTCCTCGGCCCTAAGATTAAAATCGGCACTATTTTTATTAGTATATAAATGGGTAGCTGTTGGGTTCAATTCAGGTATCATTTTCTGTTTAGTCTAATAATTGCTTTAATCGACATAGGTTGAGTTAAGTAATCTAACTACATTCTGATTTGCATATTTGTCAAGAGTCCGAGTTTATGTTGTAACTAGGTTTGCTTTGCTTTTTTCTTTATTATTTTTTTATGTACAGTTTTGAATTAATAAAGCGGTTTAAAATTAAATCAGAGCATATAATTTATAAACATGTATAAAATCAATTTATTTTTAGCCATTTATAATAGTTAAAGCGACCGTGCTAGAACCACGGGATTCGGGGGTGCCTAACACCTTCCCTCGGGTCAACAGAATTCCTTACTTAGAATTTCTGGTTCGCAAACTTCATTTGGAAAGTCGAAATTTCCTTGATTCGGGATTCGAATAAATCGGTGACTTGGAACACCATAATTTATTCCAAGTGGCGACTCTGAAATAAATAAATAATATCATCTCGAATATTGTCACTTAAATTGGAAAAACTCCCTACGCATCTAACCTTCGGGGTAAGGCGCGCCAAAAGCAGGTGTGACACCCGTTATATTGAGACAGATAGCCGCAGAGAGCGGGAGGAGAGAGAGGCTAAGAGGCCTCGTGGTACTGGTAGTTATAGTAGTGCTCCGTCTAGGGGCCAGCCTCAGCATAGTAGGGGTCGTTCATTCAAATTCCATCAGTCAGGACGTGCAGAGTCCAGTAGAGCTTCATCAGATCATGGTCGTCAGGGGCCATCAAGGCCATCAGTGTTAGTAGTGTTGTCAGCAGAGTCATCATGCATTGAGCACCCTTCCAGCTCAGAGCTCTACTCCTGCTTCTTCAGCTCAGGATTCATCTGCGGTGAGGGGTCCTCAGCAGTCCCTTCCATCTTCAGGCCGTTGCTTTGAGTGTGGCAAGTTGGGCCATATCAAGAGAGAGTGTCTTCAGTGGCTTCGTAGGCGGTCTCAGTAGAGGGATCAACCCTTGTCTTCTACTCATGTTTCTTTAGCGCCAGCATAGTCAGCTAGGACTGGTGGCCAGGTAGCTAGAGGTCGCTCTAGGGGCGAGGATCGTACTGGCGGAGGCCAGGCTCGTTTCTATGCTCTTCCGGATAGGAAGGACGCTAGTGCCTCAGATGCTGTCATTTCAGGTATTATCTCAGTCTGCCACATGGATGCTTATGTCTTATTTGATCCCGGATCCACCTATTCCTGTGTTTCTTCTTATTTTGCACATTATTTGGGTATGACCCGTATTCTTGCCTTGCCCGTACATGTGTCTACCCCGGTGGGGGATATTGTTGTTGTGGATCAGGTATATCAATCCTGTCTTGTTACTATTAGGGGTCTGGAGACCCGAGTTGACTTATTACTATTGGGCATGGTGAATTTCGATGTGATTCTAGGCATGGATTAGTTATCTCCTTACCATGAGATTCTGGACTGTCATGCCAAGACAGTCATACTGGCTATTCCAGGTAATCCGAGGATCGAGTGGCGTGGCTTGACTGATTACGTATCCGACAGGGTGATTTCTTATATAAAAGCCCAATGAATGATTGCGAAGGGTTTTTTATCTTATTTGGCCTTCATTAAAGATGTTGAGGCTGAGACACCCAATCTTGATTCGGTCCCCGTTGTGAGGGAATTTCCGGATGTATTTCCAGCAGACCTGCCGGGCATGCCGCCTGACAGGGATATTGACTTGGGTATTCTGCTGCAAGTTAAACAATTTAACTTCGAAAACTAACTCTTCGCTTTATGCTTCTATCAATTGTATGAAACAGATACAAAATCATTTGGCTACAAAATTCTACAATTGAAATCTGATGATCAATGATTATTTTTAGCTCGAACTCAGTCAAAATAATCAGCCCAAAGTAGCATCTAACATAAAAGTGAGAAGGTAGGTCCAATAATGAATTTACAATATATCAAGTTAAACTATACTAAAATAAGAATAGTTTCAGTTCAACAATTAAGCCAAAATGAGTGACAAACCGAAAATAGAAGAGATGTTCATAAGAGTCAATGACACATCCACGAAATCAATCAGAAATATTGCTTCAGTATCTCAGGTCTTCATTCATAGATTATAAACGAAAAATAGGTAAATATTTACATACCTAATTGCTGTAAATCTAGAAAGATGGATTCAACAAGAGCAAGCAGCAGCAACGACAAACAACATCATTTTCACGGCAGTTCCGTCAACAATGCTCAACTGACCCAGAAAGCTCTTGACCGGAAAAAAAACTCGAATAGGCGATAAAAATTCCCGGTCGACAACGAATTCATAATCAGATTTCGATTTCAACTAAAAATTCCATCTCTTTTAATAGAAATAGATCAAAATACGAAGAAACAAAATGTGTTTTGCATTCAATACTTCAGGAGATCTTTTTGAAAGCTTTTGTAAGAAGAAAATGAAGCGAGAAAAATGGAACGAGGGCAAAATGGGTGGCTGATTTTGAAGCTTTTTCGATGTTCTCTTTGCTGAAGGAAAAAGGGGTCTGCCGTTTTGTTCAAGAAGAAGAGGAACAGGGAGGGGCGGGAGTTCTGTTTTGCTGCGCCGCTGCTCTTTCTGTTTTTTGCCAAGCTCCCCTCCGTTCTTTTGGAAAATGAAGAAGCCTGAAAGCTACCGTGTGCCTCTTTTCAGTTATGCGGCTCCCTTCTTCATTTTTAGGGTCTAGGTCCTCTTTTGTTGTCTAGGTATTTTATAGGTGGGGACATGGGTAGGGTTTAGTAATGAATTGGGCTCAATTAGGTGGGTTTTGGGTATTTGGGCCGGGGAAAATTAAGGAAAAATAGCCCAATTCAGGTCTCTTACTAAGATAGCCCACTTATTTTATTTATTTTAAAATTGTTTTTTAGTTAGTTTTTTTTTCTAATTTTATTAAAATGCTTGACACTAAAATCTATTTCCTATCCATTAATAAAATGCAAACTAAAACATATTTAAACTAAAAATGCAAGATGGACCATTTTTGTTATTTTCTTTACGTTTTGTTCTAAAACAAATTGATACTAAAAAATGTGAAATTAAATCCTAAATGCAAATGCATATTTTTTTGTATTTTTTATATTAATTTTCATGCAACTAATTAATACGAATTGTAAAAATAAGGAAAAACTATTTATTTTGAATTTTATGGGAATAACTCATATATAGGGTAAAAATCACGTGCTCACAACAATTACTCTCTAGGAAACACGAAGAGTTTCCGTGCAAAGATAAGTGAGCAACTATGAACGATTTTTTACCCGTTCGAGTATTCCGTTGTGAAGCATTTTGAAAAGCTTTGACCGCACCCTGCTTCAGAGGTTGCCTACATATCTTGAGCTAAACAGGAATCAGGTCAGTGTAGTTCGGGAGTGATGGAGTATCGAGGTTGAGAGTCGAGGTTCCGTTCGAGGCTCCGGTCCGCTGTCCCGTTATTACATCAAAATTGAAAAAGACTAACTAAGCCTATCAGCTACTAGATACAAGATTCCTATCTATAAGTCTTATGAAGATTGATCTTGAGTATTGGTTGGTGCTTCATGCGGACTCTAAATTTGAACCTTGATACTTGCTAGCTGTAGGTGCTGCTTTTCGGATCAAGACCAGGTATGCAGTGCTTGTGACCTCGGCCATGTCTTGAGCACACCACATCTTTCATCGATTTCTGCACTTGGATTAACTCCTTGCCTTTTTTTCATTGTGACTGACTTCTGTTGATTATCTCGGACTGTTGACTCGCATTCTGGTCGCAAGTTTCTTTTGTTGCTAACTTGCATTGCACTCCGAAGTGAATTCCCTTACTTGTGATCTTCGAGCTATTCTCCTTCGAAGTCTGAATCTATCTTTTCTGATCCTTGTTGCCTTCCTTCTGATTCATGCTGGGGATTTCCGTTGCACTCTGTCACTTTTCGATTGTTCACTATCCTTATCAAATCTTGGAAACTGAGACGCCGTTCTGCTTTTCTGGCGGGCTTCTGACTTTAACAACAAACTTTAATCATAAATCACCATTCCATTCTTCAAGCGGGCACCTGATTACCAAAACTTGAAATGTATAGATCGAATGATTACCATCTCAGGAGAAAAAAACATTCATCTGACTAAGATTTTGATATCTTAGGAGAAAGATTCATCACACTAAGATTTTGACGCTAGGAGATAATTCCTCAGACTAGGTGTAGATGCGTGATTTTGCCCATGCCCGAGATTTATTATATTTTTAGCGTAAAATATTTAGTTTAGTTTTAATATAGCTATTTCTAAGTTGTTGTGATCTCAGGAGAAAGATTCATCAGACTGAGATTTTGATATCTTAGGAGAAAGATTCATCGGACTAAGATTTTGACGCTAGGAGATAATTCCTCCGACTAGGTCTAAATTGTTGTGATCTCAGGAGAAAGATTCATCAGACCGAGATTTTGATATCTTAGGAGAAAGATTCATCGGACTAAGATTTTGACGCTAGGAGATAATTCCTCAGACTAGGTCTAAATTGATGCCTTACTTGAAATCTTCCAATTGTTGCTTCCTTCTTCTTGTTGCTTTCATCTAAAACCTCTAATTGTTATTTTTCACTTCCTATTAAATTATCTTTAACTATAACTTCAAAAACTAAATCGCCACTCCATTCTTCGGGCGGGCTCCCTGACTTCAACTACAACTCCAAACTAAATCGCCACTCCATTCTTCAGGCGGGCTCCCTGACTTCAACTACAACTCAAAAACTCAATCGCCACTCCATTCTTCAGGCGGGCTCCCTGACTTCAACTACAACTCGAAACTAAATCGCCACTCCATTCTTCAGGCGGGCTCCCTGACTTCAACTACAACTCAAAACTAAATCGCCGCTCCATTCTTCAGGCGGGCTCCCTGACTTCAACTCATAAACTTCGAAACTAAATCGCCACTCCGTTCTTCGGGCGGGCTCCCTGACTTCAACTATAACTTCCAAACAAATCGCCATTCCATTCTTCAGGCGGGCTCCCTGACTTCAACTATCCCTTCAAAATAAATCGCCACTCCATTCTTCAGGCGGGCTCCCTGACTTCAACTACAACTTCAAAAATAGATCGCCTTCCTTTGCTTCCTGTACCATTTTCTTCATCCTGCATCGTTTCTTGGGCCACCCTTTCTTCTGAATTACCTTGTTTCGGGATTGCTTTCCTCCCGGGTCATGTTATTTTTCCCTTGACTGCTGGGAATATCTTTGGAATTGTTTACTTACCTGCTGGGGATAATCCTGCTGGGGAAGTCTTCTTTATTTCCTCCTTTTCTACTTCCTTCCACCTTTATTCTCTCCCGGGCCCGCTGACTTCAATTACAACTTAAAATAAATCGCCACTCCATTCTTCAGGCGGGTTCCCTGACTTCAACCACAACTTCAAAACTAAATCGCCACTCCATTCTTCAGGCGGGCTCCTTGACTTCAACTATACTTCAAAATAAATCGCCACTCCGTTATTCAGGCGGGCTCCCTGACTTCAACCACAACTTCAAAACTAAATCGCCACTCAATTCTTCAGGCGGGCTCCCTGACTTCAACTACAACTTTAAAACTAAATCGCCACTCCATTCTTCAGTCGGGCTCCCTGACTTCAACTACAACTTCAAATAAATCGTCACTCCATTCTTCAGGCGGGCTCCCTGACTTCAATTACAACTTAAAATAAATCGCCACTCCATTCTTCAGGCGGGCTCCCTAACTTCAACCACAACTTCAAAACTAAATCGCCACTCCATTCTTCAGGCGGGCTCCCTGACTTCAACTATACTTCAAAATAAATCGCCACTCCATTCTTCAGGCGGGCTCCCTGACTTCAACAACATCCTTTGAAAATAAATCGCCACTCCATTCTTCAGGCGGGCTCCTGACCTCAACAACATCTTTTGAAAATAAATCGCCACTCCGTTCTTCAGGCGGGCTCCTGACTTCAAACAACATCCTTTGAAAATAAATTGCCACTCCATTCTTCAGGCGAGCTCCTGACTTCAACAACATCCTTTGAAAATAAATCGCCACTCCATTCTTCAGGCGGGCTCCTAACTTCAACAACATATTTTGAAGATACATCGCCACTCCATTCTTCAGGCGGGCTCCTGACATCAACATCAACTTTTGAAAATAAATCGCCATTCCTCTCTTCAGGCGGGCTCCTGACTTCAACAACTATAACTTCAAAACTAAATCACCACTCCATTCTTCGGGCGGGCTCCCTGACTTCAACTGCACTTCAAAATAAATCGCCACTCCATTCTTCAGGCGGGCTCCCTGACTTCAACATCAACTCACTAACTCCATCCCATCCATGTCGCCTTCTTTTGCTTCCTGTACCACTTTCTTCTTCCTGCATCGCTTCTTGGGCCATCCTTTCTTCTGAATTACCTTGTTTTGGAATTGCTTTCCTCCTGGGTCGTGTTACTTTTCTCTTGACTGCTGGGGATATCTTTGGAACTAACTACTTACCTACTGGGGTAATGCTGCTGGGGAAATCTTCTTTATTTCCTCTTTTTCTACTTCCTTCAAAACCTTTATTCTCTCCCGGGATCGTTGGGGATTGAAATGTCATCAGCTGGGGATTACACTGTCGGGGGATCCCTTTTCCTTTTTCCTCTTTCCAAACCTCATTCGGGACTCGCGCTTGGCTCCCTTGAAAAACTTGTAGGATATAATGCTGCCGGAGAAATCTCGAAATTAATGTTTCATTTTTCCGAGAACTGCTGGGGATGATACCGACTTCTTGCCTTTCTGAACGTAAGCTTCCTCGTTTTGTCTTGTCTGCTGGGGGTATAATTTCCTCTATCACAACTTGTTGTTTTTTTTTTCAAAGCTGCTGGGAATAACCGGGTTCAAAGATCATTTCCTCGCGTTATCTGGCTTCTTTCCCCAATCGGGTATTTGGTTTCGAGAAAATTTTCACAACGGGAGAAAATTTTCTGCCCCAGTTTGAGAATCTTCTTCGTGGCATGCTTTTCTGCCAACAACCCCTCTTTTTCCTGTTTCAAATCAAAGAAAAATTAGTTAGTTTTAAAATGTGGTGGCTGGTTGTGGTGCTCCTGCTGGGGATGGTTCTCCTCCTCTTCCCTGCTCTGTGTTTCATTATCAGAACTTGCTGGGGATGTTATTATTTGATGATATTCATGCTGGGGATAGCTTTCTCCTTTCTTGCTTCCCCGCCTTCCTTGACGACTCTTTATTCGCGAACCTTTCCACGTGGTTTTCCACTGACCACCCGAATTCCTATGATAATGACCCTTCGTGAAGACCTTGCATGTTTTACTGGTGAACCATTTTCTTTGTTCACCCTTGTCACTGAAAATACCTTTCTGCTGGGGATATCTCCCCTTCTTTGGCGGCATATCTAAGGAATGGGCATTTCCCGACCTTTGAGTCTCATTGGCCTTGGCCTCGAGGTCATTAACCTTCGTTGAGATATCCTTTTTCACACCGATCCACCCCTTTGTCGATTTCCTATTGCTGGGGAATATCCTTCTGGACACTGGCTTTGCGCTTAATCCCTCCTCACTTATACCACTTGGGTGTACCAATCAAATTTCGTCTTGTATAATTGGAAAGCTGATGGAAAATTTTGAAGTCATTTCTTACAAACAGACTCTATTGGGGAATTTTTTTATGAAAGGACAGAGATAAAAGGAAACAGAGTAAAAGACAAAAACGAGGATGACTCTCTAAAAAGAAAAATTATAAAATAACCCTATCAAACGTGGATACCAACTCTAATGGACATGACATGCACATATAGCCTATCCTCCGTCGTTAAACCGCCTTTTGTAATCTTCTCTTGGGGCTTTCCTATCTCATTTCCAACCTTCGTTCGACTTGTAGTGCCCGAGGGGTTTTCACTACCAAGCCTCTCTCATTTCGGTTTTCTCTCAGCTTTCATCGCCTTATGGTGCCTGTGAAGGTTTTCACCACTAAGACTCTCTCATTTGTGTTACTTTTCCGCTGGGGATTGGTGGTGTTACTGCTAAGATTCTCTCATATTTCTTCTGTTGTAGATCAGAGTCTTTTCTGACGGGAATCGGGGTGTTATGTTCTGATAAGACTTCTCTCATTTGCCTGACTTGGCCTCTTTTGAAGATTGGTCAAAAGGTCTTTCTTTGGACCGTAATGTGGGTTTGGACAGGGCTAGAAAGAAAGGGTATTAAAGGCTCAAAAATAAAACAAATTGGGTTCAAAATTACAACCTTCGGAATCCTATATTTTCCTTACATAAACACTTTTTTTTAACTGCCCCTGTTTCTTGCTTGGGGATTTTTTTGGTTTTTATTTACACTATGACCGAGCTGTGAAGCGCCTACGTATCCTCTTTGAGGAATCAGGTCAAATGTAGTTCCCAATTCCTCTTTTTCAAGTTTTTTTTTCATACATTTTTCTTTTTCTTTTCTTTATCTCTTTTTGTTGTTTTCTTTTTCTTTACTTTTTCTTTATCCCTTTCTTCTTTTGCCTTTCAAACTTCTGTTTCTAGTCTTTGCAACTAATTCCGAAGGAGGGGTATGAAAGAATTTAAAATAAGCCTCAAAGGGTTGACGATGGATAAAGTGTTTGGATAGCAGAACAAAATGCCTTCGTCATTCCAATCTTCAAAACATGCCAAGTGTAAACAACACAATTAATATTTCTCATATCTTTAAAGCACCGTTGGGCAACACTCTCATTATGAACGACCCCATGTCAATTTTGGCCAGCTTGCCTTTGACTGTTTCCTTTTTACTTGCCCCGGTTTCACATGACTCGGGATCCAAATAGTCTCAAATTGTTTTTATTTCCTTTAGATGACCCGATCATCTTCCAATTGCTTCATGATTAACTTTTAGAATTAAGCCATAATTATGTGTGCGCATGTCGTGTCACTAGATTCGGCGTTTGAGCACAAGACAAATCTAAAGGGTAAAAGAACTAAACAAATAAAATGACCGGAAGTAACAAAAGACCGAAAGCTTCATTAAACTAATGACGAAATGGTTCAATGACAAAACAAGCAAAACAAACTAGAGTACAGCCCTGAAACAAAACTGGGCAAGACCAAAGCAAGCTGCTAGGACAAAAGGGTTTGACCACAAGAAAACCCTGAAAATAACTCGGACAACAGAAATGACAACAAAAACGAACCACCAAAGCTCCATCTAGCTGACCAAAAGATGGAGTGTCTTCCCAATTACCAAGCACAACATTTTAGCCACTAAGTTCTGCATCAATATTGCCTGAGGCTTCCATCTGCATTTTTAGCTTCAGTCAATATACCCCCTAGAGGATTCGTGTGCTCCCTGTCATCGTCATTGATCACAATCAACCATCCTTTTTGAATCATTCTTTCTATTTCTTTTTTCAAGGTACGACAACTCTCAATATCGTGCCCTCTGACATTGGAATGGTATGCACATCGTGCAGTAGGATCGAAGCTTCTTGCACGTGGATCGGGAGTATATTCGGGGAGCGGTGTAATCAGGCCGACATGCTTTAACCTTTCAAACGGACTTGCATAGGATTCTCCGATAGGGGTAAGAGCCTTTTCTCGCTTCAGCAACCTCTCCTCCCTAAACGCCTTATTTGGCCTGAAACCTGACCTAGGGGGTTTCCGGTATGTTCGTGGGGGTTGGTAGGATTTTTGTGGAGCTGGGTACCTGGAAGGTGAAGTACGATTTTGGGTGTCCCGGGAGAGTAGTGGTGTTGGGGACGGGAGTAGCGTTGGGAAAACATAGCTGGAGGACGAGTAGTTGAGCTAGTTGAGCAGCTGGAGAAGTTGTGATAGGCGGGCATATATGGAGAGTGTGGGGGATCATCTGGCATTGGGTTCATTGTACGGGTAAGGACAGAGTCCAGGAAGCTAGGTGCGTAGAATTCTTCGCGGCGAGCTTGCTCGCCGCGGTTCGGACTCTTGGTAGTGATTTAAGTTTCAAAAATGTAGAGAATTAATTTTTCCGAAAAATGTCCAATATGCGGTCAAAAATGCGATCGCAAACCTAACATGCGGACCGCATTCTTGCCGCAAAACGTTCCGGAGAGTTTCCCAAAATCGTGTCAATAATGCGGTCGAAATTGCGATCGCATAGTGAATCTGCGGTCCACTTTGCGACCGCGGATCAGGAATGCGGACCGCATAATGGTCGCATTCCGTAACAGAGCTGGAGTAATTTTTGAGGCCATTCTGCAGTCACTATGCGGACCGCATGTTGATTCTGCGGTCGCAAAGTGCACCGCAGATTTGCCCCGGTCCAGATTTTTGTAACATTTTAACCCGATCTCTTCTTTAATATAACACACTTCTTCTTCATTTTATCATATCATCTTACCAAAATTAGAGAGAGAAGAGAGGGTTTTTAGAGAGAGAAATCTTTCATCTTCAAAGATTGTTCCAACCATCTTAGTTCAAAGGATCCTAGGGCAAGGATTCAACTTCCCCAATCTTTTCAAGGTAAAAACCCTAACTATTTTCTTTGATTTTCAGTTTTAAATTGGGTAAAGAGAGGTTTGCATATAATAGCTTTTGAAAATAGAATTTTACACTCATGCATGATTATTGAACTTGATTTCTAGTAAAAGAAGTGAGTAGAAGTAAGAGTCTTCAAGAACAAGGTTGGCAAGAGTAGGATATCTTGGGTAAGCATAAAGTAGGAAGAAAACTCATCACCAGGTATGTATGGCTAATTTTGATTCTTGTAAAATCGCCCAAATGTGTGCGAATTGTTTTGGCATGTGTCAAATTGAGAAATTGTACGTAATCCTTTGATTTCCTTGTTGAGCATTCGATTGATGTTGAACTACGTGTGGTGTGGTATGAAATATGAATTGAAAGATAAAAAGGTAATCGAGATTGGTAAAGAATTGGGAACAACCATTGTGATGGCATATTTGGCTTATTGTGGAAGGAATTTGAAACACCTTAATTGTGGTAAATTGTTGAACATGATTATGTGGGCATTCTCGATTTTGGAATACTTGTAACTTGGTTTTGATATTGGCTTGAGAAGTAATTGAGAACATGAACCAATGTGTAAGTTGCTTATTTGAACTTGTTGAAATTGTGTGTAGTACCTTATCTGTTGTTTGAAATTGTTGTGTTTTCAACTGTAAGGCGGGGTCGTGTTGCGCGCCGCAACGTGGGGAAATAAGGTGTGGGTTGGGGTGATAAGGGTGGCCGAGGTAATAAGGGTGGTCAGGGGCAATAAGGGTGGAAATCGATCGAAATCGCTATTGAAAATTGATACAAAATCATTAATGTGAAATTGTGAAAGGAGACAGCAGGAGAGTTTGCAACCTGGGGGGGGCACTGATTGCCCCTATGTTTGACTACTTGCAATTTATGTTGTTGATTGGTTGTTGTTTTATTTGTTGACCTTGAATGTGCTTATGTTGAGGCTTGTCTGAAATGAGTAAAAGGTGGAAAACATGGTTGGTTGGCTTGATTTGTTTTAATGTAATTTAATGGCTTGAGTTTACTTGGGACAAAGTTTGTCCATACGTACCAGTACAATTCAAGTGTACTGACGTCCCTTTTGCGGGGGACGCTACATTCGTGTTATGATTGTAGGTGGATCCGTAGCAGGCACTTCAGCACATCGGCAGTAGTATCCTTCATCCTCCACTGCCCGTTTTGGTGAGCCCCTTTCTTCCTCGGGGCCTTGTGTGGTTCTTGCCACTTCGGTTTAGATTTCATTTTGGTTTTGTAAGGTATAGCCGGAGCCTTGTTACCGGCAAGTATTGTACTTCCCTTTTTGTATCCTAGAGGCTCCGTAGACATGTAAACTGTGGGATTGTGGCTTATGTATATGTATGGGGCGTTGTAAATAAAAATTATGAATTTGTTAGTAAATAAATCACATGGTTATGTTTATGCATTGTGAAATCAGTCATTGTTGGTAAGATATTTTGGTTAATGAGAAATAATCAACACAGGGGTAACGCGTGGGTATGAAAGGCACCCAGGTCCGCTTGACTGGGGCTACCCGGTCAGGCGCCGGTCATGTCCGTCGATTTGGGACGTGACAAACTTGGTATCAGAGCCTAAGGTTTTAAAGTGTCCTAGGATGTCTCGGAGCCGTGTCTAGTAGTGCCCTTCTTATCGGTGTGTTGTCGACCACATCAGATAAGTTGGGGGCTGCACGGACATTGAGGAATTTACCTATTTCTTTGTTAATCTATATCGTGCGGCAAAGTGCAATGTGGAAATATTTGTGTCTAATTCGCGCCTTGTTCCCAAATTTTCAGAATATGGCACCTAAGAAGAAGGCTAGACTCGGCCTTAGGGCCAATGCCGGCCCAAGTGCAGCTGTTAATCATGTACCCGATGCCGTGGGAGAGAATGACCCACCAGTCCCGAATTTGCCTGGCCCATGTGTTCAAAACCCAAGTGTCCCTATTCCAGCTGCGGCAGAGGATGCCACCATTCCTCCTGCCAGTGTTCCTGACTCAGATACAGTTCCCGTTTCTGGTTCTGGTGTCTCTAATGAGGATCTTAGGGGAGCCTTTCATATGTTAACACAGTTAGTGGCCGCCCAGGCCCAGAGATCCCATGATGCCCCTGTATCCTCCAGCGGACAGGACGATTCCTCCGGCTCCAGAGTCCACCAGTTCCTGCGATTGGCCCCTCCAGAATTCTCAGGCACCGATGCAGAGGCTGACCCACAGGACTTCCTTGATGAGATATACAAAACTCTCAGAGTGATGAAGGCAACAGATATAGAGGGGGTAGAGTTAGCTTCTTACAGGCTGAAGGGAGCGGCACGTTCATAGTTCGAAATGTGGGAGGATTCCAGTGAAGAAGGTAGCTCTCCGGCCAGATGGGATGAGTTTGTAGCTGCATTTATGGACCACTTTTTGCCTGCCGAGGTGATGGCAGCCCGTGCCACGGAGTTCGAAGTCCTCAAACAGAGCAGTATGAGTGTTTGGGAGTATCACATGGAGTTCGTAAGGTTGTCCAAGTACGCTCCTCATTTAGTGTCGACTATGGATGCCCGGGTTCGACGGTTTGTTCAGGGCCTTAGCCCTTTGGTAGTGAATGAGGCCGCCACAGCAGCTTTGCACTCGGACATGAACTATGGGAGGATTGTGGGGTTTGCTCAGGCCACAGAGGCCAGGAAATTGAAGATTCGTGCAGAAAGAGAAAGTAGCAACAGGGCCCGGTCAATGGGTCGTTCAGGGAGATCACTTCCGGGGAGGGGGTCATCAGGGCCATCCCAGTCATATGCTCAGTCCTCCGCGAGTGCACCGCCATCCGTGCACAGTCATCAGCAGGGCAGTTACTCGAGACCTGGTTCAGACAGCAGGAGGTCTCGTCAGTCGGGTCATCGTGGGGTGAGGTCCCAGCAGCAAGGGAGACCTACATGCCCCAAGTGTGGGAGATTTCATACAGAGACCTACTACCTTGACATCCCGGTATGCTTCAGGTGCGGGGTGAGAGGTCACATTCAGCGGGACTGCCGTGCACCCAGTCATGGTATGGGTAGGGGACCTGCTCAGTCATCCGGTTCTTCGGCTGCTACATCATCAGCACGTCTACCAGCATCAGCAGGGCATGGTACAGCTAGGGGTGGAGCTCATGGTAGGGGTGGACCTAGCCGATTCGATGCATTGAGTGGCCGCCAGAATGCCGAGGCTTCTCCAGATGTTGCTACATGTATCCTGTCTGTTCAGACTATTGATTTCTATGCCCTTATTGATTGTTATGCCCTTATTGATCTATGTTACTCCATTCATTGCTTCAAGTTTTGGGATAGAACCGAACAGCTTCATGAGTCATTCTCTGTATCGACTCCGGTTGGTGATTCTATTACAGCCTCACGAGTCTATAGAAATTGTGTTGTCACGGTGAGTGGTCGTGATACCACTGCCGACCTTATTGAGCTTGGGATGGTTGATTTTGATGTAATTATGGGGATGGATTGGCTCTATTCATGCTTTGCCAAGCTTGACTGTTGGACGAGAGTTATGAGGCTCGAGTTCCCTAACGAGCCAGTTATTGAATGGAGAGGAAATGGTGTAGTGCCAAGGGGTAGGTTTATTTCCTACCTTAAGGCTTCGAAGATGATTAAGAAGGGGTGTATCTATCATTTGGTTCGGGTGACGGACACCACCTCAGAGGTGCCTACCCTCGAGTCTGTGCCAATTGTGAATGAATTTCCTGAAGTGTTTCCAGATGAGCTTCCAGGCATCCCGCGGATAGGGAGATTGATTTCGGAATTGATGTATTGCCAGATACTCAGCCAATATCCATTCCACCTTACAGAATGGCGCCAGCAGAGTTAAGGGAGTTAAAGGAGCGGTTGAGGGATTTATTAGAGAAAGGGTTCATACGACCGAGTGTGTCGCCATGGGGTGCTCCGGTTCTCTTTGTCAGAAAGAAGGATGGGTCACTTCGAATGTGTATTGATTATCGGCGGCTCAACAAAGTCACCATCAAGAATAAATATCCTTTGCCTCGAGTGGATGATCTGTTTGACCAATTGCAGGGAGCAAAGTTCTTCTCAAAGATTGATTTACGGTCTGGGTACCACCAATTGAAAATCAGGGAGCAGGATATTCCTAAGACCGCTTTCAGAACTCGTTATGGTCACTTCGAGTTTTTGGTCATGTCTTTTGGGCTAACCAATGCCCCAGCAGCTTTCATGGACCTTATGAATCGGGTTTTCAAGCCATTCCTAGATTCATTTGTGATTGTATTCATTGACGACATCCTCATCTACTCTCGGAGCAGGGAAGATCATGCCATTCACCTCAGAGCAGCATTGCAGACCCTTCATCAGCATCAATTGTATGCCAAGTTCTCAAAATGTGAGTTTTGGTTGGAGTCAGTAGCCTTTCTAGGGCATGTTATTTCCAGTGAGGGAATTCAGGTGGATCCTCAGAAGATTGCGGCAGTGAAAGATTGGCCTAGACCCACGACCCCGACAGAGATTCGTAGCTTCTTGGGTCTGGCAGGGTACTATCGGAGGTTTGTAGAGGGATTCTCAACCCTCGCTTCCCCGTTGACAAAACTGACGCAGAAGGCAGTTAAGTTCCAGTGGTCCGAAGCATGTGAGAAAAGTTTCCAGGAATTGAAGTCAAGATTGACCTCGGCACCGGTATTGGCCTTGCCAGAAGGCACAGAAGGATTTGTGGTTTATTGTGATGCCTCCAGGGTTGGTTTGGGATGTGTATTGATGCAGCACGGGAAAGTCATAGCTTATGCTTCCAGGCAACTCAAGAACCATGAGAAGAATTATCCGACGCATGATTTGGAGCTTGCAGCTGTTGTGTTTGCCTTGAAAATATGGCGACACTATCTTTATGGGGTACATGTAGATGTGTTTTCGGACCACAAGAGCCTCCAGTATTTGTTCAAGCAGAAAGAGCTGAATCTGAGACAGCGGCGGTGGTTAGAACTACTCAAGGACTATCATATGGACATATTGTACCATCCAGGGAAGGCAAATGTGGTAGCCGAGCCGACGCTCTTAGTCGGAAATCCATGGGTAGTTTGGCTCATTTGGGTGTGGATCAGAGACCCCTGGCTCGAGAGGTCTACCAATTAGCCAGTTTGGGGGTTCGTATCTCGGCGTCAGACGAGGGGGATATCTTGGTGCATAATGGAGCAGAATCATCATTGGTCGCGGAAATCAAGGAAAAACAATTCATGGATCCAGCATTGGTTCGGGTAAAGGAAGCAGTCATGAATAACAAGACCTCAGCATTTGTACTCAGCGGCGAAGATGGTGTATTGCGGTGTCAAGATAGGCTATGTGTTCCGGATGTGGACGAGCTTCGGGAAAGGGTAATGGCAGAGGCTCACATTTCCAGGTATTCGGTACACCCAGGTTCGACGAAAATGTATCATGACCTTAAGGAGATTTATTGGTGGAACGGTATGAAAAGGGATGTGGCAAGCTTTGTATCTAAATGCCCGAACTATCAGCAAGTGAAGGCCGAGCATCAACGGCCTGGTGGATTAACTCAACTTATAGAAATACCGAGGTGGAAATGGGAGATGATCAATATGGATTTCGTGGTAGGGTTACCTCGCACTCAACGTAAGTTCGATTCAATATGGGTGATAGTAGATCGACTCACCAAATCAGCTCACTTCCTGCCTGTCAAGTCCACTGATATTGCGGAGCAATATGCAAGATTGTACCTCAAGGAGATAGTAAGGCTTCATGGCACTCCACTTTCTATCATCTCAGATCGCGGGGCTCAGTTCACAGCTAACTTTTGGAAGAAGTTTCGGCAAGGTTTGGGAACTCAGGTGAATCTCAGCACAGCTTTCCATCCACAGACCGACGGTCAGGCCGAGCGGACCATTCAGACGCTTGAAGATATGTTACGGGCTTGTGTCCTAGATTTTAAAGGTAATTGGGATGAACACTTGCCACTGATAGAATTTGCTTACAATAATAGCTATCATGCTAGCATTCAGATGGCCCCGTTTGAGGCATTGTACGGGAGAAGATGTAGATCGCCAATCGGGTGGTTTGAGGTAGGTGAAGCGGAATTGCTAGGGCCGGATATGGTGTACGAAGCTATGGAAAAGGTCAAGGTTATTCAGGAGAGAATGAAAACAGCACAGAGTCGTCAAAAGTCCTATGCGGACGTTCGTCGAAGGGATTTGGAGTTTCAAGTCGATGATTGGGTGTTCTTGAGGGTATCTCCCTATGAAGGGAGTCATGCGATTCGGAAAGAAAGGGAAATTGAGTCCTAGGTATGTCGGGCCATATCGGATCGTTCAAAGGATTGGTCAAGTTGCTTATAGGCTAGAGTTGCCTCATGAGATGTCATCAGTGCACCCGGTATTCCATGTGTCCATGTTGAAGAAAGTGATTGGAGATCCATCCACCATCATGCCAGTCGAAGCTATAGAGGTTAATGAAGATCTGTCATATGAAGAGGTTCCGGTTGCCATTCTTGATAGGCAAGTCCGTAAGTTGAGAAATAAGGAAGTTGCCTCCGTTAAAGTATTGTGGCGAAGTCAACAAGTTGAGGAGGCCACATGGGAAGCGGGAAAAGATACGAAGGAAAAGTACCCCCATTTGTTTGATCAAGCCTAGAAGAAATTAGGTAACCTTTCTACTCCTAGTAGTTGCCATCTTGTCTAAGTTGTTTCCCTCTTAGTATTAGTAAAGTCTCCTTCATTTTGTAATGAGTTAAATGTGTTGTTGCCTTGGGTCACTTGAACCTTTCTTGATAAATGAAATCCTTATAAATATTCGCGTGTTAAATAAACAACTAATAGTAAGTGTAGATTAGTAATGGTTTGTTGAGTGTACATGGTGTTAAATTGGTTTAATACGGTAAGAATTCATTGAAGTGACTAGTTTTTGTGCAATTGTAACAATGTGATAGAATATGTGCATTCGTTGAGGTAAGAAAATGTATACCAGTTGTGAGAAATATTGTATTTGTGTATTGTTGTTTAGTAATGTGTTTCGGGGGCCCTCTGACAGGTGGATATGTCCATAATACAAAGGAAACTCTGGCGAAATTTTTCTAAAATATAAGAGTTAGTCAAAATTTTGATGGTTGCATATCATGTCTTTCAAAACCAACTCAATTATTTCAAAATCCTCATTCGAGGACGAATGATCTTAAGGGGGGAGGATGTAAGGCCCCGTAAAATATTTGTGCATAAAACCTAGTAGCTATGGTGTCATGGTCCGAATAATGATGTAAGGCCCCGTAAAATATTTGTGCATAAAACCTAGTAGCTATAGTGTCATGGTCCTGGTAGTGATTTAAGTTTCAAAAATGTAGAGAATTAATTTTTCCGAAAAGTGTCAAATATGCGGTCAAGAATGCGACCGCAAACATGATATGCGGACCGCATTCTTGCCGCAAAACGTTCCAGAGAGTTTCCCAAAATCGTGTCAATAATGCGGTCGAAATTGCGATCTTGTCTAAGTTGTTTCCCTCTTAGTATTAGTAAAGTCTCCTTCATTTTGTAATGAGTTAAATGTGTTGTTGCCCTGGGTCACTTGAACTTTTCTTGATAAATGAAATCCTTATAAATATTCACGTATAACTGACCCCGGCCCAGATTTTTGTAACATTTTGACCCGATCTCTTCTTTAATATAACACACTTCTTCTTCATTTTATCATATCATCTTACCGAAATTAGAGAGAGAAGAGAGGGTTTTTAGAGAGAGAAATCTTTCATCTTCAAAGATTGTTCCAACCATCTTAATTCCAAGGGATCTTAGGGCAAGGATTCAACATCCCCAATCTTTTCAAGGTAAAAAACCCTAACTGTTTTCTCTAATTTTCAGATTTAAATTGGGTAAAGAGAGGTTTGCATATAATAGCTTTTGAAAATAGAATTTTACACTCATGCATGATTATTGAACTTGATTTCTAGTAAAAGAAGTGAGTAGAAGTAAGAGTCTTCAAGAACAAGGTTGGCAAGAGTAGGATATCTTGGGTAAGCATAAAGTAACGGAAGGAAAAACTCATCACCAGGTATGTATGGCTAATTTTGATTCTTGTAAAATCGCCCAAATGTGTGCGAATTGTTTTGGCATGTGTCAAATTGAGAAATTGTACGTAATCCTTTGATTTCCTTGTTGAGCATTCGATTGATGTTGAACTACGTGTGGTGTGGTATGAAATATGAATTGAAAGATAAAAAGGTAATCGAGATTGGTAAAGAATTGGGAACAACCATTGTGATGGCATATTTGGCTTATTGTGGAAGGAATTTGAAACACCTTAATTGTGGTAAATTGTTGAACATGATTATGTGGGCATTCTCGATTTTGGAATACTTGTAACTTGGTTTTGATATTGGCTTGAGAATTGAGAACATGAACCAATGTGTAAGTTGCTTATTTGAACTTGTTGAAATTGTGTGTAGTACCTTATCTGCTGTTTGAAATTGTTGTGTTTTCAACTGTAAGGCGGGGTCGTGTTGCGCGCCGCAACGTGGGGAAATAAGGTGTGGGTTGGGGTGATAAGGGTGGCCGAGGTAATAAGGGTGGTCAGGGGCAATAAGGGTGGAAAGCGATCGAAATCGCTATTGAAAATTGATACAAAATCATTAATGTGAAATTGTGAAAGGAGACAGCAGGAGAGTTTGCAACCTGGGGGGCACTGATTGCCCCTATGTTTGACTACTTGCAATTTATGTTGTTGATTGGTTGTTGTTTTATTTGTTGACCTTGAATGTGCTTATGTTGAGGCTTGTCTGAAATGAGTAAAAGGTGGAAAACATGGTTGGTTGGCTTGATTTGTTTTAATGTAATTTAATGGCTTGAGTTTACTTGGGACAAAGTTTGTCCATACGTACCAGTACAATTCAAGTGTACTGACGTCCCTTTTGCCGGGGACGCTACATTCGTGTTATGATTGTAGGTGGATCCGTAGCGGGCACTTCAGCTTATCGGCAGTAGATATCCTTCTCCTTCCACTGCCCGTTTTGGTGAGCCCCTTTCTTCCTCGGGGCCTTGTGTGGTTCTTGCCACTTCGGTTTAGATTTCATTTTGGTTTTGTAAGGTATAGCCGGAGCCTTGTTACCGGCAAGTATTGTACTTCCCTTTTTGTATCCTAGAGGCTCCGTAGACATGTAAACTGTGGGATTGTGGCTTATGTATATGTATGGGGCGTTGTAAATAAAAATTATGAATTTGTTAATGAATTACTCGTATGGTTTTATTTGTTTAATGTGAAATCATTCAGGGTTAGTAAGATAGTTGGTTAATGGGAAACAATCAATACAGGGGTAACGCGTGGGAATGGAAGGCACCCGGGTCCGCTTGATTGGGGCAACCCGGTCAGGCGCCGGTCATGTCCTTCGATTTGGGATGTGACAATCATCTGGCATCGCGTTCAGTGTACGGGTAAGGACAGAGTCCAGGAAGCTAGGTGGTGGCGGGGGTGGTGCTTTTCCATCCATCCACGCCCGATACATGTCGGCCACATGTTGTCTCAGCATTTTGACTTCTTCTACTAACCCGTGGTTCCGTTCAACCAGTTGTTGTCGGGTATCGGTGTCAACCCACTCAGTCTTGAGATTCTCTGCCATTGTCCTCTGACTTTGTATTACAGGGAAGAGTTATTTTAGAACCACAACCAACCACCTTTCTGGAAATGGACACAACAAAGCGAAGTCATCATGTTAGCGTTAGACCATTTAACAGGTAGGTAAACGCACATTAGGGATGCAATGAACCTAGGCAGTTAAACCTTTCTATCATGCATTTGCTTCGGTTTCATGCGTCATTCCAACTTCTCATATATGTGCTTTCCTAACTTTCCTTTATTTTCTAAATTGTTTTTGTTATTTTTCTATTTTTCTCTTTTTCTCTTCTCTTTTTTTTTCTTTTTGGTTATGGATATGGTCGAATCCTATGTGGATTGCCTACGTATCATGACCTCGCATGAATCAGACCGAGCGTAGTTCTTGCAAATTAATGCAAGAAATAAAGAGATGTTTATTTGATTTTTTTTCCTTTTTTGAAGAAAAATTATAAAAGCCGACTCCAACTACAAACTCTGATGAAAAAAATTTCACATCTTGTGCCAGATATTTCTACAAGAATAAGAATATTTTTAGCGCCAATTATGACTATTTCTACAAAATTAGCCATGTAATGGCTTATTTGGCAAGATGGCTATTTTTGCAAAATTTATTTAAGAAAGATAAACTTTAAAAAAAATTTCATCTTATGGCTCATGGGGTATCGTTCGGCATCGCCATAAGCCAATCATCAGACTGAGAAGTTTCTAATGTCAATTGACTATTTTTACAAAATTGGCCATGTAATGACTTATTTGACAAAGCGGCTATTTTTTGCAAAATTTTATTTAAGAGACTACAAATTCAAAATTTTTCATCTTAGGGACCATGGGGCATCGTTCAGCTCCGACACAGGCCAACATAAGACTGAGAAAGTTTAAATGCCAAATGTGGCCATTTCAGCAAAACCATATGTTGTTTTATTTCATTTTTTTTTTTTTGCAAAGTTGAGTGATGACTCAAACTTAATTTTGCGGATACGGCCTTTCAATATTTCCACGAGGGAATATTTCAAGGTTGTGCCCAAAAATTATTTACAAAGACTCAAAGTGGCTATTCTTGCAAAAATAGCCTTCTGGCGTCCTTTTGGGGAACATTTGGCTTTATTTTTAAACAAGAATAGCATCACCCGATTTATTTATAATAAAATCAAAAATTTGACACATTTTTTTTGGTTATTTTTGCAAAAGGGGTGTGAACCCGAACTTGATTTTGCGGCTATGGCCTTGCAACATTTCCACAAGGAATATTTCAAGGCTATGCTTGTAAATTATCTAAAATGACTCAAAGCGGCTATTTTTGCAAAAACAGCCTTCCGGCGTCCTTTCGGAATATTCGGCTATTTTTGCAAACGGTATCACTTTGATTTTATTGACAAAATTAAAAACACAATTTTTTTTTGATTTTTTGAAAGGCGTGGTAACCCAAACTTGATTTTGCTGCTACGACCTTTCAACATTTCCGCGAGGAAATATTTCAAGGTTGTGCCCAAAAATTATTTACAATGATTCAAAGTGGCTATTTTTGCAAAAACGGCCTTCCGGCGTCCTTTCGGAACATTCGGCTATTTTTCAAAATGGCATCACTTTGATTTTATTGACAAAATTAAACACACATTTTTTTTTGATTTTTTGAAAGGCGTGGTAACCCAAACTTGATTTTGCGGCTACGACCTTTCAACATTTCCGCGAGGAAATATTTCAAGGTTGTGCCCAAAAATTATTTACAATGATTCAAAGTGGCTATTTTTGCAAAAATAGCCTTCCGGCGTCCTTTCGGAACATTCGGCTATTTTTCAAAATGGCATCACTTTGATTTTATTGACAAAATTAAAAACACAATTTTTTTGATTTTTTGAAAGGCGTGGTAACCCAAACTTGATTTTGCGGCTACGACCTTTCAACATTTCCGCGAGGAAATATTTCAAGGTTGTGCCCAAAAATTATTTACAATGATTCAAAGTGGCTATTTTTGCAAAAACAGCCTTCTGGCGTCCTTTCGGAACATTCGGCTATTTTTCAAAATGGCATCACTTTGATTTTATTGACAAAATTAAACACACATTTTTTTTTGATTTTTTGAAAGGCGTGGTAACCCAAACTTGATTTTGCGGCTACGACCTTTCAACATTTCCACGAGGAAATATTTCAAGGTTGTGCCCAAAAATTATTTACAATGATTCAAAGTGGCTATTTTTTGCAAAAACTGGCCTTCCGGCGTCCTTTCGGAACATTCGGCTATTTTTCAAAATGGCATCACTTTGATTTTATTGACAAAATTAAACACACATTTTTTTTTGATTTTTGAAAGGTGTGGTTGGACCCGATGAAGGTTGCCTACGTATCTCACACCATGTGAGAATCAAACCAGCGTAGTTCGGTCAGATTATTTTATGACCAATTATTTCAACAAAATTGCTCTTCCTATTTTTCAAATTTTCAAATTTTCGACAACATAAGAAAACTACTCCTGAAAACAATGACATTTCCTTTTCTTTTATGATTTTTTTTTATTATATATATATATATATATTTATTATTATTAACAAGCAACACGAATTATTTTTGAAAACAAACTATTATTTTTCAATTCATTGGCATATAAAACGAACTATTATAATTTTCATTTTATTAACAAACAAATGACTATTTTTTATGAATAAAATCACTTTTTTTATTGAAAAATAAAGCTTTTTTTTTTTTTTTTTAATTATTAAAATAAAACGTTTTTCTTTTTTTTTTCTTTTAAGTAATAACAAACTATTTTAAAAATAACAATTCTCTTTTTTTCCTTTTTATTCTCAAAATCCGGTAGAGTTTCGACACTACTTGGGCATTGGTTTGTTTTCTAAAAATGAGTAGTTATCTCTCTGCATTGTTACTTTTCTTTTCTCTTTTTTTTCTTCATTTTTTCTCAATATTTACAAATCGATCGGCATGCAAGTCTGAAACAAATAAATGCGTAAAACAAACATGATGCAGCAGGATGGTCTTTTCATTTCAGGTCACCTGTCCTAGACGAACCCAACCCCTGTGTTGAGTCCCCTAAGTCAAATGCAACATGATGCAAATAAGCGTTCCTACTAGGGATCCGGCATGAAGTCACGTTATTCTAAGTTCAAAACCTCGGTATATGATCTAGACTGTGTACCCAAGTGGACAACTCGAGTTGAGGAAGGAGCTCCTTTCCGGGAACCAAAAGGCCAGCCGGCTTAGAAACTTTCCGAGCCTCTTTATTATTTCGGGGTATGACACTAACAGAATAGGGAGTCTCAACCAGTGAGCACATCCCCGGGGGTGAGAAAAGAAGGGTTTCGGCACGGTTTATATGTACAGTTCAGATAATATCAAAGCGGTAAACATATAGCACATTAATCAAACGTATAATAAAATCAGATATAGACAAAAACAACAATTTAACTGAGCTCGAATTCTTAAACTCTGAACCGAAGTTCTGGGTTAGCCTGGTCCCCAGCAGAGTCGCCAGAGCTGTCACACCTCTTTTTTACCGCACATAAACGTATAAACGTAAATGTGCCGATGTTTAATACTACACCCCGAGAAGAGATGTAATAATAATCAGGGAAGGAGTTTTTCCACTTAAAGGACAGTCGGAACGAGATCAATTTATTTAATTATTCAGAGTCGCCACTTGGGAAAATAATGGTGTCTCAAGTCACCGGTTTAATCCCGAACCGAGGAAATTTATGACTCTGTATTACAGTCTGCGAAACTAGAAACCTGGATAAGGAATTCTGTTAACCCAGGAGAAGGTGTTAGGCACTCCCGGATTCCGTGGTTTTAGCACGGTCGCTCAACTGCAATTTTTGCTTTTATCTGATTTCTTTATATATTTTAATTAGGTGCTATTATGTTCCGCTTTTCAATTTTAGAAGAATTACGACGTAACGAAAACACATTTCGAGTCACACCGCAACCAGTACGCCTATGACTTTAATGCATTTCAGTTTCGCCGAGAGTAAGATTTGGGTCACATAAATGCGCACCCGTGATTAGGAAGGTATTATTATTAACTAACGCGCCTAAAGTAATTTCGCGTTTGTACTTCGCGAGGGCCATGAAATTTGCTAAATGGCACGCCTCGAATTCTAAGGGTCAATTCAAAATTAAATAAGTGAGGCCGTGTAATCGTGATTTCATGCTCATACCTTTCTCAACATAACATTTGTTCCAACTTAACAATAGATAGTACAAAGCCAGCCGAAAAGTTTCAATCATCCATGGCTAATTTAGAGCAAAACAAGTAAGAGATAGACTCCTTATCTTTTCTTGTAATTCATAAACTTACTGTTAAAAGTTCAATTCCACAAACAACTATATAAAAAGGCTATCTACATGAATCACATTACATAAATGGACATCTCAGGGAATCACAAGTGACTACTGCTGCAAGTTAAACAATTTAACTTCGAAAACTAACTCTTCGCTTTATGCTTCTATCAATTGTATGAAACAGATACAAAATCATTTGGCTACAAATTCTACAATTGAAATCTGATGATCAATGATTATTTTTAGCTCGAACTCAGTCAAAATAATCAGCCCAAAGTAGCATCTAACATAAAAGTGAGAAGGTAGGTCCAATAATGAATTTACAATATATCAAGTTAAACTATACTAAAACAAGAATAGTTTCAGTTCAACAATTAAGCCAAAATGAGTGACAAACCGAAAATAGAAGAGATGTTCATAAGAGTCAAGACACATCCACGAAATCAATCAGAAATATTGCTTCAGTATCTCAGGTCTTCATTCATAGATTATAAACGAAAAATAGGTAAATATTTACATACCTAATTGCTGTAAATCTAGAAAGATGGATTCAACAAGAGCAAGCAGCAGCAACGACAAACAACATCATTTTCACGGCAGTTCCGTCAACAATGCTCAACTGACCCAGAAAGCTCTTGACCGGAAAAAAAACTCGAATAGGCGATAAAAATTCCCGGTCGACAACGAATTCATAATCAGATTTCGATTTCAACTAAAAATTCCATCTCTTTTAATAGAAATAGATCAAAATACGAAGAAACAAAATGTGTTTTGCATTCAATACTTCAGGAGATCTTTTTGAAAGCTTTTGTAAGAAGAAAATGAAGCGAGAAAAATGGAATGAAGGCAAAATGGGTGGCTGATTTTGATGCTTTTTCGATGTTCTCTTTGCTGAAGGAAAAAGGGGTCTGCCGTTTTGTTCAAGAAGAAGAGGAACAGGGAGGGGCGGGAGCTCTGTTTTGCTGCGCCGCTGCTCTTTCTGTTTTTTGCCAAGCTCCCCTCCGTTCTTTTGGAAAATGAAGAAGCCTGAAAGCTACCGTGTGCCTCTTTTCAGTTATGCGGCTCCCTTCTTCATTTTTAGGGTCTAGGTCCTCTTTTGTTGTCTAGGTATTTTATAGGTGGGGACATGGGTAGGGTTTAGTAATGAATTGGGCTCAATTAGGTGGGTTTTGGGTATTTGGGCCAGGGAAAATTAGGAAAAATGGCCCAATTCAGGTCTCTTACTAAGATAGCCCACTTATTCTATTTATTTTGTAATTGTTTTTTTTTTAGTTATTTTTTCTAATTTTATTAAAATGCTTGACACTAAAATCTATTTCCTATCCATTAATAAAATGCAAACTAAAACATATTTAAACTAAAAATGCAAGATGGACCATTTTTGTTATTTTCTTTACGTTTTGTTCTAAAACAAATTGATACTAAAAAATGTGAAATTAAATCCTAAATGCAAATGCATATTTTTTTGTATTTTTTTATATTAATTTTCATGCAACTAATTAATACGAATTGTAAAAATAAGGAAAAACTATTTATTTTGAATTTTATGGGAATAACTCATATATAGGGTAAAAATCACGTGCTCACAATAGTTGAAGTCAGGGAGCCCGCTTGAAGAATGGAGTGGCGATTTAGTTTATGAAGTTATAGTTAAAGATAATTTAATAGGAAGTGAAAAACAACAATTAGAGGTTTTAGATGAAAGCAACAAGAAGAATGAAGCAACAATTGGAAGATTTTAAGTAAGGCAGCAATTTAGACCTAGTCTGAGGAATTATCTCCTAGCGTCAAAATCTTAGTCTGATGAATCTTTCTCCTAAGACATCAAAATCTTAGTCCGATGAATCTTTCTCCTAAGATATCAAAATCTCGGTCTGATGAATCTTTCTCCTGAGATCACAACAATTTAGACCTAGTCCGAGGAATTATCTCCTAGCGTCAAAATCTTAGTCCGATGAATCTTTCTCCTGAGATCACAACAATTTAGACCTAGTCTGAGGAATTATCTCCTAGCATCAAAATCTTAGTCTGATGAATCTTTCTCCTGAGATCACAACAATTTAGACCTAGTATGATGAATTATCTCCTAGCGTCAAAGTCTTAGTCTGATGAATCTTTCTCCTAAGACATCAAAATCTCAGTCCTATGAATCTTTCTCCTGAGATCACAACATTTCAAGTTTTGGTAATCAGGTGCCCACTTGAAGAATGGAATGGCAATTTATATTCGAAGTTTGTTGTTGAAGTCAGGTGCCCGCCTGAAGAATGGAATGGCGATTTATGATCAGAGTTTGTCGTTAAAGTCAGAAGCCCGCCAGAAAAGCAGAACGACGTCTCAGTTTCCAAGTTTTGATAAGGCTAGTGAACAATCGAAAAGTGACAGAGTGTAACGGAAATCCCCAGCATGAATCATAAGGAAGGCAACAAGGATCAGAAAAGATAGATTCAGACTTCGAAGGAGAATAGCTCGAAGATCACAAGTAAGGAAATTCACTTCGGAGTTAGTAACAAAAGAAGCTTGCGACCAGAATGCGAGTCAACAGTCCGAGATGATCAACAGAAGTCAGTCGCAATGAAAAAAAGGCAAGGAGTTAATCCAAGTGCAGAAGTTGATGAAAGATGTGGTGTGCTCAAGACATGGCCGAGGTCACAAGCACTGCATACCTGGTCGTGATCCGAAAAGCAGCACCTGCGACTAGCAAGTATCAAGGTTCAAATTTAGAGTCCGCATGAAGCACCAACCAATACTCAAGATCAAGCTTCAGAAGACTTATAGATAGGAATCTTGTAACTAGTAGCTGATAGGCTTAGTTAGTCTTTCTCATGTTTTGATGTAATAGCAGGACCACGGACCGGAACTTCGATGGAACGGAACCTCGACGGAACGGCACCTCGATTACTCCATATTCTTACTCACTTCTGAACTACACGTGGCCTGATTCCTTTATAGCCAAGGATATGTAGGCAGCTCAGATACGAGGGCTCGGTCACATCCTTTCCTCTTAGTCTTCGTCTCTCCGAATAAGGGTCGGGTCAAAACACTTGTCTAGTCGTTCTTTGTCTTAAAACTCTTTGTGTTTTCAGTCAAAGAGGGGCAGCTGTAGATGCGTGATTTTGCCCCTACCCGAGATTTTTTTTAGCGTAAAATATTTAGTTTAGGCCTAATATAGCTATCTTAGCTAATTTTGACTCTTTTACTTTATTTTTACCTTAAAATGAAAAATAACAAAAATATAGTTTTATTAATGTTTCGTAGTCATTTTAAACTTGAAAAATGCAAAAATAGTACTTTATATTTTTAGCTTATTAAAAAAAACGAAAATTACAAAACAAAAATAATATAATTAATATTTTGCAGTTACTTCAATCTTAAAAATAAAAATAAAAATAGTTTTGTTTAGTTGTCGGTCTTACTTTTATAGTTATTTTAATTACCTAGGATTAATTAAATAACACCATTCTCGGTTCCGGGCAAAGAATAATATTCGGGTTCAAACTACCCGATTTTATAATTTTCGGACCTAGCCCGTAATAATCCGAGTCCACCACACGTGGGAGACACGGACGAATCAGACCCATCACATTTTGTACACAAGATGATGGGTCTTAAAATACTAAACTAATATAAAGAATAATTAAAAATGAAAAGAAGAAAAAGACAAAAGAAAAGGACAAAAGGAAAAAAACAAAGGGAAAAGACAAAAAAGACATGGGACTCATTTTTAAAAAACGGAAAGCAAAAGAAAAGGGGGCTGGGCTGATTTTTGAAAGGGGAAAAACAATGAGCTTCTTGGCTCATTTTAAAATGGATGGTTGGTTCTCCGCGCAAGGCTGGGCTCTCACTTCCGCTTTCAATTATTCATTCTCTTTAATTCCCTTTCTTTCCTTTCGGCCTAATTTCTAATTGCGGCTCCAACTGCTGCTTGTCCTCTTCCTCCAAAAATTGACCTCAACATATCCAAAACTAGCCACAAAAATGCAACTATGAAAATCACCTAAAACTACTCTCATTCTCGCACAGAAGAACAGTGACTTCAAAATCGAGTTCATCGGGGTCGATGTCGCCGCCGGCGAGTGGATTCCATTAGAGATCCAGCCGAAGGTCCTGGCAATTTTTTTTCTCCGGTGGGTTACTCTATTTAGTGTTGCTATACAATCTAGTCGGGGGCGCTCTAATTGACCCAGATATTGAAGAAAGTTTGCAGATATTTAAGGTCCAACTGTTATTCATTTTATCTCATCTCGTTATTTCAATTTGTTGAATTATTTGCTTTGTTTATTCTTTTTCTGTGGGATGCATTTATTTGGTTGATTTGATTAGTTTATTCATTGCTTTTGTTATTAATTATGTCATTCTTTGATATGTGGTAATGAATGTTTGATAATGGTATTTGGACATAGTTTATCAGAATTATTTTGCTTTTAAGGTGAATAAGTTTATCTTGGTAAGTGTAACTAAATTACAATTTAAGCATAGCTATCTTTTTCCATCAAGTTTTGGAGTTTGTGTTAGAAATTTTACTCAATTTGTTCCTTATATGCCTGAACGATTCAGCATGACCAAATGTCCTATAAGTAGTATAAAAATGGACATTTAATGTGATTTTGGTTTTCCTTTACTTTAAATTAATGGTTATAGTAATTGGGTTATTTATGAAAGGGAAGTTTAGTTTTCTTCAAATTATATCGATGGCCAGTGAAAGAACGTGAGCCAGATGAACAAATCTTACATTACAAATGTATCCGTAAGAGGTAAATCTCTTTGCTCCTACATCTGACTTCCATAACTCCTAAGACTCACAATAATCCCAAATTTGTTTTAGGAAAATTATGAATATCCGTAGTTTGTTTTTAAGTTGACTGCAATCATTTGGAATAATTTGAGGTGCATCGCGCCAAATAATACTACAAATTGCGGGGCCCTTAATAAATGGTTATTAAAATATTTAGAATATGGGAGGACCGTTTAGTGAATTTCACGGCCTTCCCCAAAATAATATAACGTTAGAATCTTTAGGCGCGGCCTAATTAAATTACTTCCTTAAACTCGGGTGCGCATTGATGCGACTCCAATCTAAATCTCAATGAAGTCGAAATGTATTAAAAGCCACGGGTGCACTGGTGCGACATGGTTCGAGATACATTTTTACGACGTTGCAATTCTTATTAAAAATGAAGATATATTAAAAGTGGTTAAAAGTTGAATGTTGCACATAAGTTAAAGCATGGTAAATCAGATAGATAAGCCGAATATGACAGTTGAGCGATCGTGCTAGAACCACGGAACTCGGGAATGCCTAACACCTTCTCCCGGGTTAACAGAATTCCTTATCCGGATTTCTGGTGCGCAGACTGTTAAACAGAGTCATTCTTTTCCTCGATTCGAGATTCAAATCGGTGACTTGGGACACCATAAATCTCCTAAATGGCGACTCTGAATTAATTAAATAAATCCCGTTTCGATTGTCCTTTAATTGGAAAAACTCCATCGCACCCACGAGGGTGCGCGCCAAAAGGAGGTGTGACACTCACACCGATGATAATAGTTCGGATATGTTGACTAAATTTCTGCCAAGAGGAAATTTGAAGGCATGATCACCGGGATGGCGGTCTCCTCCACATAGTTGGGAGCGAGGGAGGGAATTGTTGGATTTTTAGGCTTTTTCCCTTCCTATGTGGATAAAGAAAATACCTTTTGGACCTAGTTCACTTTTCCCTATAGCCTACGTATATCAAGATATATAAATATGATCTATTTTAAGTTAGAAATACGACAATCGAGAAAACATAAGGGTGTAACTGTTTTGAAGCCTTGTGAGAGAGAAATGTGTGCTTTTTTGCTCAAGAAAATTTTTGCTGAGGCAAATTCGTTAATAGTTGAATCGTGCTCAAATTTACTGGGAGTTCTCAACTTCTGGTTTTTAGAGATCAATGGTAGAGATTTTATTTGGAGGTATGTAGCCTTGATTGTGATTGTGAAGGCGTGAACAGTAGCTCAATTTTGGGATGATTTCTCTCCTTTCTTCAATTGTCTTGGTGCAATTTTATTTTTATTGTTGCTCTTGGTTCGACACTCGCTTTGTGGCCAAATTAGAGAACTTTTGTAACTTTTATTGATTAATATAGTGGAGCTTTGGGGTGCTTTAGTCCTGTAATTTTTACCTCTTCACATTGAAAATATGACAAATAACCCATTGCCAGCCCACAACAACGGGCCAGTAATTGGGATGATTTGTGAAGATAAAGAGTTTGACCCGGCCTTAAAAGCGATAATTGCCATCGCCGACATGGAGAAGCGGCCTGATGTTACCCCGAAACAAGAGAAAGTGGGGAAAAAGATTGAAGTTGCCAAGACTGGATCTGAAAAGAAGATCGAAATGAAGGCACCATCTCAAAAGAATGGAGTTTTTTACCTCCCGCGAGGCCGAGTGGAAAGACCCTTGTCAATAGGTGCCCCCAAAAAGTTTCATTTGAAGAGGGAAACAACGGTGTATGTACCAAAGGGAACCTATGTGGCCCGAAAGCCAATTGAACCACTACGACTGGATGTACCCATGGTTATTGCACGTGTGCAACAAAAACCCATGACAGATCCATCCGCTGTACCTTGGAGCTATCAACGGACACTCGTTACACGTAGAGGAAAAGAGGTCGCAGGAGAATCATCTGGGAGCATCTTGGGGTAAAGGTATTTGAACACGCAGGAGATAAATAATGCCACACAAAGGCGTTTCCCATCCAAAAAACCTGTAAGCACAGAAGAAGCAGAGGTCTTTTTTCAGAAGATGCAGTTGACTGACTATGAGGTAATAGACCAACTGCGCAAATACCCGTAGCAGGTATCCATGTTGTCCCTATTAATGAAGTCCGCTGAACATCAGAAGGTTTTGTTAAAAACTTTGAATGAGGCATATGTGCCTGTTGAAATTTTGTCTGAGCAACTTGAAAGAATGGCGGAGAGGTTCTTCGCAGTCAATCAGATTTCTTTCAGTAAGACTGATTTGCCTCTGGAGGGGCGGCCCACAACAAAGCTTTACATTTAATTGTCAAATGTGAAGGCTACTACATGAAGAGAGTCAAGGTGGATGGGGGTTCAGGAGTAGACGTGTGCCCGCTTTCCACTCTGGACCGCATAGGAGTTGGAGCTGAAAGAATTTGGCCCAACAACGTATGCGTACAAGCCTTTGATGGTGTGAAGAGAGACACGGTCGAGGAGATTGATGTGATTCTGACCATCGGCCCAGTAGATTTCGAAGTGACATTTCAAGTTCTGGATATGGACACTTCCTACAACTTTCTTCTGGGAAGACCATGAATTCATGCAGCTGGGGCTGTACCCTCTACCTTCCATCAGATGTTAAAGTTTGAACACAGGGGACAAGAAATCGTGGTCCACGGGGAGGATGAGCAGTCGATCTATCGGGACCCATCCATCCCATGCTTAGAAGCGCAAAAAGGAAGCGAACACATCGTTTATCAAGCTTTCGAGGTTGTATTGGCAGACCAACACGAAGAAGGGAACCCTTGCCCCCAACCCTTTTTGTCTAATGCCTCCATCATGGTGGCAAAAGAAATGATCAAACACGGCTTCCAACCAGGAAAAGGTTTGGGAAAGTCCTTGCAAGGAGTATCAAAGCTAATAACTTTGCCCACAGCTGAAAAGTTCTTTGGAGTAGGCTTCTGCCCTACCCCTGAAGACGAGAAATGGGCCAATAAAGGAAAGGAAAAGGGATGGGTTCTACCATGACCGTTGCCACATTTGTACCAAAATTTTGTTCGACCCAGATACAGTGAAGAAGAAGAAGAAGATGAGGTCTTCACATTAGAGGAAATCGAAGACATCTGTGGGGCTATGAGGCAAATACTTTACGATGTTAACATGGTTCAAATGGGAGAAGGTACAAGCACCGCTGAGGTGCTGTATGTGGGCCCAGAAGCCAAATTGCAAAATTGCAAAATTGGAAGGCCACACCATTCCCAGTCAGCGGGAGTTCTGGTAGATTTGTCCTGTCACTTTTCCTTCGTCACAAGTTACTTCACGACGTAACTTGGATGTTTTTCTTTGTTTTCTTGTATTTTCAGTCTTCCAAATGTAACTTTGTTTATCTTCAGAAAATTCCAAGAAAATGAAATAAATATTTCATCATTTTGCACTCTTTCTAATTTTTGTTATTTATTCTTTCTTTTCAGTCCTAATAATGCGGCTTTAAATAACATGACATGCTTGCGGACTTCATGCTCAAATCCGAACACGCCACCTAATCTGGAAATAATGAACCAAGAACCGGAATACGATGAAGAAGAGGCTTTTAGGGAAATAAATCGAGAATTGGAACATTTTGAGAATAAACCTAAGCCGAACTTGAATGATACTGAACCGGTTAATTTGGGAACTGCTGAAGAGATCCAAGAGACCAAGATTAGCATCCACACATATGAGAAAACTCGAGATGCCATAATCCAGCTCTTGTTTGAATTTAAAGATGTGTTTGCTTGGTCTTACGATGACATGCCGGGATTAGGAGCCGATCTAGTGGGTGCACAAGTTGCCAATCTACCCTGAGTGTCGCCCAGTGCAACAGAAGAAAAGGAAGTTCAAAACTGACATCAGTGATAAAATCAAAGAAGAAATCACTAAGCAGTTAAAAACAGGGGTAATTCGGGTGGTACAATACACCACATGGTTAGCTAATGTTGTGCCTGTACCAAAGAAGGACGGAAAGACTCGAGTATGTGTGGATTACCGAGATCTGAATAAAGCAAGTCCTAAAGATAACTTTCCTTTACCGAACATCCACATCCTCGTTGAATACTGTGCCAAACATGAGATACAATCATTTGTGGATTGTTATACGAGATATCATCAAGTGTTAATGGATGAAGAGGACGCCGAGAAGATTGCTTTCACCACACCTTGGGGAACTTACTACTATCGGGTCATGCCATTCGGTTTGAAAAATGCTGGAGCAACATACATGAGAGCTATGACTGCCATTTTCCACGACATGATGCATCAGGAAATAGAGGTGTACGTAGACGATGTGATCATCAAATCCAGAACTCAGGGTGATCATGTGCGAGACTTGAGGAACTTCTTTGAAAGGTTGCGGAAATACGACTTGAAGTTGAATCCAGCCAAATGCGCTTTCGGAGTCCCATCAGGTAAACTCTTGGGTTTCATAGTCAGTAGAAGAGGTATTGAATTGGATCCCACAAAGATAAAATCCATCCGGGATCTACCTCCTCCCAAAACAAAGAAAGACGTAATGAGTCTTCTGGGTCGATTAAACTACATCAGTAGGTTCATCGCCTAATTGACTTCTACATGTGAGCCCATATTCAAGTTGCTGAAGAAAGATGCTGCAATCAAGTGGACAACTGAATGTCAAAAATTTTCCGACAAAATCAAAGAATATTTGTCGAACCCTCCAGTCTTAGTCCCGTCGGAACCAGGGAGACCTCTTTTCTTGTATTTAACAGTCTTGGAAAACTCTTTTGGTTGTGTCCTCGGACAACGTGACGTGACAGGGAAGAAAGAGCAGGCAATCTACTACCTGAGCAAGAAGTTCACTAGTTGTGAGGTCAAGTACATTTTGCTGGAAAGAACGTGTGGTGCTTTAACTTGGGTCGCTCAGAAATTGAGACACTACCTCCAAGCTCATACGACTCACCTCATTACCCGGTTGGATCCTTTGAAGTATATATTCCAGAAACCGATCCCCACCGGAAGATTGGCAAAATGGCAAATCCTGCTCACTGAGTTCGACATAGTCTATGTCACTCGCACGACAATGAAGGCCCAAGCATTGGCAAATCACTTGGCCTAAAACCCGATCGACGAAGAGTATCAACCATTGAATACCTACTTTCCTGATGAAGAGGTAAACATGACGGAAGTTGTTTCGGAGGACAGTCATGCTTGGAAAATGTTCTTCGATAGGGCGGTAAACGCTAAAGGTGTAGGGATTGGGGCAATCTTGATCTCTCCTGCCGGTCAGCATTACCCAGCTACTGCTAGACTCTGTTTCTTTTGCACGAACAATACGGCTGAGTATGAAGCTTGCATCATGGGTATGAACATGGCAATTGATCAGGGCGTTGAAGATTTGTTGATCATGGGAGATTCGGATCTAATTATCAAACAATCTGAAGGTGAATGGGAAACTCGGGACGTTAAACTCCTCCCTTACCGACAGCATGTGAATATTCTTGGCAAGCGATTTGCATCGATAGAGTTTAGGTATATCCCACGATGTCACAATGAACTAGCTGACGCACTTGCCACTTTAGCTTCAATGCTACCTTATCCAGGCAATGCCCATGTCAATCCTTTGGAAATCCGAATCAGGGAAAGACGCGGTTATTGCAATGCAATCGAAGAAGGACCAAGCGTCAAGCCTTGGTACTACGATATCAGGAGATTCTTGAAAACACAAGAATACCCTGAACATGCTACCGGAGATCAAAAGAGGACCATTAGGCGACATGCAAGTGGTTTATTTATGAGTGGCGATGTCTTGTATAAAAGAACCTCGGATCTTAACCTCTTAAGGTGTGTTGATGCCGAAGAAGCAGGAAGAATCATGCACGAAGTACACGCAGGAGTGTGCGGGCCTCATATGAATAGGTATGTCTTAGCAAAGAAAATCCTTCGAGTTGGGTATTATTGAATAACTATGGAGAAAGACTGCTTCAGTTTTGTCCGGAAATGCCATCAATGTCAGGTACATGGAGATCTGATTGATGCACCTCCAACTGAGTTACATCCTATGTCAGCGCCGTGGCCTTTTGTCGCTTGGGGTATGGATGTCATTGGCCCGATTGAGCCGAAAGCTTCGAATGGGCACCGATTCATACTGGTCGCTATCGATTACTTCACAAAATGGGTCGAGGCTGTCACCCTCAAATCGGTCACCAAGAAAGCTGTGGTGTATTTTGTACACTCAAATCTTATCTGTCATTTTGGTATACGTGCAACTATCATCACAGACAATGCTGCGAATCCGAATAGTCGTTTGATGGAAGAAATATGCGAGCAATTCAAAATCACGCATAGAAACTCCACTCCTTATCGGCCCAAAGCCAATGGGGCCGTTGAAGAAGCAAACAAAAACATTAAGAAGATTTTGAGAAAGACAATCCAGAGTTCTAGACAATGGCATGAACAATTACCTTTCGCCTTATTGGGATATCGTACTACAGTGCGCACATCGGTAGGAGCAACCCCATACCTGCTAGTCTATGGAACCGAGGCTGTGATACTGGCAGAGGTAGAAATCCCTTCACTCCGGACGATTGTTGAAGCAGATATTGAAGATAACGAATGGGTTAAGACTCGATTAGAGAAGTTAACTTTAATTGATGAAAAGCGGATGGTTGCGGTCTATCACGGACAATTGTACCAACAAAGGATGGCTCGTGCTTACAACAAGAAAGTACGACCAAGAAATTTTGAAGTAGGTCAGTTGGTTTTAAGACGCATTCTTCCACATCACCAGGAAGCGAAAGGAAAATTCGCTCCTAATTGGAAGGGGCCATACATCATCAGGAAGATACTGCCGAGAGGAGCATTATACTTGGGAGATATGGAAGGAAATGATCCTGAGACAGCTGTGAATGCAGATGCTGTCAAAAGGTATTATGTCTAAGTTTGCTTCGATGATGTCCTTACAAGTCGAAATGATTGAAGGCTTTTATTCCCGCTATCCAAACACTACCAACCCCTTTTGAAAACCCTTTGAGCCGGTTACATTCCTTTGGCTACCCTCTTTGGAATCCAAAACCAAATTCAAAAAAAAAAGAGAAGAAAAAAAGAAGAAAAAGAAAAGAAAACCAAAAGCAAAACAAAAACAAAACAAAACAAAACAAAGTTGACCTGAACTACGTTCTGACTTGATTCCGAAAGGATACGTAGGCAACCTCTCCCTGAGGTTCAGCCACACCAAACCAAAAATCCCAATTTCCCCCAAAAAAATAAAATTGGGGCAGATGATATGGCGATTCAGTTTAGATCCGTCAAGATGGTTCCAAAGTTGTAATTTTCTCCATAGTCCTTGTTACCTAAACCGAGTACAAGTCCTTCAAGATTAATGCAGAGAAATAGAAACTAAGAAAACATCATCGTTGCGATCCGAAGCGTCTGGAATCAAAAGAAATAAGATGAGAGAGTCTTATTGGTGAAAACCTTCGGGCACCATAAGACGATGGAAGTAGAGAAATACAGAATGAGAGAGTCCGTTAGTAAAAACTCGCAAAGAGTGCTATCTGACGATGGTGAGAAGAGAAATGAGAGAGGTCGATTGGCGAAAACCCGCAAAAGGGCGCTATCAACCGAAAAGGGTATTTCACCACTAGAGGTCCTGGCATGGCTCCCTAGCTTGGAAACATAGACCCGTTTTGGTTCATAAGGAAATGAGAGTTTGTGACGATCGAGCATTTAGTTCGAGAAGCATGTCATGTCGGTTTGAAGTCAGCATACACCTTAGATAAGTCCTTCTTTTTCCCCAAAAGGGACGCTTCTATTTTGATTCATTTTTTTTATCATTTCTCTTTAAATCCCTTCCGTTTTAATTTTGAATTCCGAAATTATTACAAAGAAAGGTGACAGGACCGTTTATACAGAATTTCACCTAGTAAAGGAGAAAGACCTAGCCTCAGTGGTGTATTGATACAATTCCTGATTGATCATGGTGATTGATTATTTCCAAAAGAAAGGATGTTAGGAAGGAAATGGAAATCAAAGGCTAAGGTTTTAGAAGAAACGGAATGAGACAGAATGATAGAGCCCGTACAGGAAAATCCTCATAGAAACCCGAGGCTAAACCCGGTCAGTTTGAAAGGAAGTCACCCTAAAGCCAATTGGTAGCAAAGTTCTCAATGGAAATGAGGCAAAGATCAAGCAATGAAGATAATCAAGGCCACAAAGTCAACTACTTTTTCAACTAATAAAATGTTCTTTGTTGAAAGCAGGTCTATTTAATTGTGCAAGAAGAAGGTACAGACCAAAGAAGTGAAATACGCAAGCATTGAAATGGCTCTGAAACAAGGAGAACGCCTAAAAAGGGAAGTTTCTTTTCAAAAGCTTTATGCATTTGTTGATGGGTAAAAGGAAAATGCCTAAAAGAAGACCCGAAAGGGGGAATAAAAAAAAGGAAAATGAAAACTCCAAAAAGGAGAATCAAATCGTGTCAGTCCAATATTTGTTTGGACCCCGGTCAGAAAACCGAGGGTCTTCCGGCCTGAAAGCCGTGAGACGTTATTTTGAATTCCGACCAGAAAGCCGTGAAAACATTCTGTCAAAATCCCCGATCAGAAAACCGAGGATCTCCCCAGTCAGAAAACTACGGAGCCATTTCTTTAAACCCCGGTCAGAAAATGGAGGATCTCCCAGTCAGAAAACTGTGGAGCCATTTCTTTGAACCCCGGTTAGAATACCGAGGGTCTTTTGGTCAGAAAGCCGTGAAACATTGTTTTGAATTCCGGCCAGAAAGCTTCTTTAAAATCCCGGTAAGAAAATCGTAGATCTCCCAGTCAGAAAACTACGGAGCCGTTTCTTAAAACCTCGGTCAGAAAACCGAGGATCTCATAGTCAAAAAACTGCGGAATATTGTTTTTGAATTCCGGCCAGAAAGCCGTGAAATATTGTTTAATTCCGGCCAGAAAGTCGTGAAATATTTCTTTCAAAAATCCCGGTCAGAAAACCGAGGATCTCCCAGTCAGAAAACTGCGGAGTCGTTTCTTCAAAACCCCGGCCAGAAAACCGAGGATCTCCCCGCTAGAAAACCGTGGAACGTTTATTTGTGAAACTAAGGTTCTAAAAAGTATCAAGATTTTCTTGACCAATATCCAAGAGTCTGTTAATCATTTTCTGTGTCACAACTAACTCACGAAATTTTCCTAGCGAAACTGGAGCAGAAAAATTTCGTTCGTTTGTTTGTTTTGTTGTCTAAACAGGTTAGACCTCGGGACGCAAGGATAGAGATAACCTGCGAGTGAGTCTCAATCCAAAATGAATAAAAGAAGAAAAGAACCAAAAGAAAACGAGTTCATATGTTGGAGTAAACAGAAGCGCGGATTGCTCAGAATCTGATTGAAGTCACGAGCTCCGCCAATTCCATTTCACTCAATGTTACAGAAATAAACAAGCACGTACAACTTGCGAGCATCAAGATTCGGATCGAGGTCTACAGCCAAATCAGCTAAGACTCAGGATCAAGTTTCCAAGAGAATCATAGATTAGGAATCTTGTAACTCACAGTTGATAGCTGTGACGACCCAAAGGGTCATCACTTATTTTATTAATAAATTAAGAGCTTCTGAGGTCTACAGCAACGATAGCAACAGTAACAGCAAAATGTCAGTCCACGGTAGTCCTAGCTACCAAAACCTCCCGAACTACATTAACCTAATTCCTGTTTAGCCCAGGATATGTAGGAGACCTTTTGAAGCAAAGGTTCGGTGAAGTCTTTCAAGAAATGCTTCACACGGAGTGCTCGAACGGGCAAAAATCGCTCGTATTTGCTCATTATCTTTGCACGAAAACTCTTCGTGTTTCCGAGTAAAGAGGGGCAGCTGTGAGCACGTGATTTTTGCCCTATAAAAGAAATACTCCCAAAGATTCAAAATAAAATAATTTTAGTTTTCTTGTAATTGTTGTGAATTTTGTGTTATTTTTCTTGTATTATTTGTATTTTTATCTGTGCATATTTGTTTGTTTAAATAAATAAAATACACCAAAATATGTTGCATATGTATATAAAAGTCAAGTTTACAATTAAGTTTATTTTTACGGAAATAAAAAATCATAAAAAATATGTATTTTGTATTTTTAAGCATTTAATGTCTAAATTGTACGATTCTATTTTAATTGACGTTTAATTTTGTGTGATAATTAGTATTTTAAGATAATTCTAGGTTTTATAACTTAATCGTAGCATTTTTTTAGTTTTATTAATTAATAAAAGAAAAGAAAAAAAAATAGAAGAACGAATTCGGAATTGGGCCAATTCTTGAATTAACCCCAAGCCCAAGCCAATTCTACCCAACCCAAAACACCCAACAACCCGGTCTGCCCCATAACCCAAAAGACCCCTTTTCTTTCATTTTTACACTTCATTTCCCAAAAGACCACACCCTAAAATCCTAAAAAATCCCTAGCCGTCACACCCTTACACCCCACCCCCTCTTTTTCTTCTTCACCTTAACCTACACACCACAAACCCTCCAACAACACCCGCCGAAAGCCTCCCATGAACAACCGCCGAGCAGCAATTCCGGAGACAGCCCTCCCCTCCTTCGTTTTCTTTTTCCTTATTTTGTTTTTCTTTTTCTTTTTGTATATATATATGTATGTACATGTATATATATAATGAAGCTGGTCTCATGATTATATATGCATATATTGGGTATATCTTATATATCTACATGTATAAGCATCATCGATGTTTCGATACGGTTAGTCGATTTCAATTTTTGTTCTTGTCCATATTTTGTTAGTAGTTTCAGATCCGAAATTGTTGTATGTTGGCTGGATTATTTTCTTGATTTGTCGTTTATCGTGATTCCAGATTATTCATGAAACTTGTTTATTTATTTTGTTTAAGTTTTTAACATAAGAATGTGTAGTTAATCACTTGGATGTTTATTTGATTGTAGTGTTGTTAGATTTGATTTGTAGTTCAACTAATTATTGAGTTCTATTAAGTTTGTTTTTTGAGTTTAATTGGACTTTGATCCTTGTATATTGTTGATTATGTGTTTGTTCATGAAATTAATTGTAGAATTTGACTAGAAATTGATTTCGTGTATTCATTGTGAGCACATGAATTTTGTCTAACGAGAATTACTCCCAAAATCCAAAAAAATATAATAATTTTGGTTTCGTGCATGATTTTCTAAAATTTCGTTTGATTTTCTTAATTATTATTCGCATATTTGTCCATACATGTTTACTTGTTAAAATATTTTCTAAAATTTTGATTGATTTTCTTAATTATTATTCGTATTTTTTGTCCATACATGTTTACTTGTTAAAATACAATATATATATATATTTGTATTTGAATTTAGGATTTAATTAAGTAATTTTGGTTATCTTTGCATTTTTAGTCAAATTGTGTGGTTTGATGTTTAATTGTTTGTGAAAAATTACTACTTAGAGTTAATTAGTAATTGTGATGGTTTAATTTATTTCTGTAATTAAAATTATGATTTTTAGTTTTAATTCTTAAATAAAACAAAAAAAAAGAAAATGGAAAATAAGAGAAGAGTGCGGACTGGGCCAAATTGAAAGAGAACACCAGGCCCAAACGAGTTACACTAAAATCCAATCCAAACAAGCCTAGACCCATTTCTTTTCCTTACCCGCCCCAAATACCCACTCCCACAATCCTTTAAACGGTGTCGTGTCACCCTCAAACGACGCCGTTTCTTGGAACACTAATTGATCCAAGCCGTCCAGATCACTCCATCCGACGGTCCATAATTAATTGATCATTTTCATTATACCAAAGACCCCAAACCCGGCTACCCACTTTCATTTCCCCATTTCCCCTTTACCTTCTCCATCAAAACCCAAGCACCCAAAAAATCCTAGCTAGCCGCCGCCTCTTCCCTTGCCTGAAAACCCGGCGGCGAGAACGCCGGTGACCCCCAAACCAACACCCCTGAGCCTCCAAACATCCCTGAACATAAACCCTTTATCCGCCAATCTCGAATCAACCTAAGTTTTCTCGAATCTTCATTTGAAGATTTGAGTCCAAGACTCAAGCTACACAGAACACCCCAAAAATCGTACCACCTAACCACCAAATCACCCTCGCCTTTAATCTCTAATCACTTTGGGTCAAATTCAAGTCAAAACCGTCAAATAACGGATCTAAGGCTCAAAGTTTCAAGACTGTTTCAGAGTCGATTGGGTCGAATTGGTTTCAAACTAGTATTATGGGCATGTTTCTTGCGAAATATGCATATAATACTAATTGGAAATCGACTTCAAAGGGTGTACGATTGGTTTCTGGTCAATAGAGTCTGAGGTACTTTCTTTTTCTCTTTTTCTGGTTTTGTTTTTCAATTCACTGTTATTCGTTTAAGTTTTGTTATCTTCTTTAGTCTGTTTATTATATTTTTGTCAATTGCTCCATCCCTTCTACCTCAGACCTGTTTTTATGGTCGAAATGTTTCTGTTCATTTGTTTCTGATTGATTGGTTGAATATGTTTGTTATTAGTGTACATATTCGATTGAATAACGTTGTCGAATAATGAGATTGTATTTCTTTGTTTTTGGCCAAAAATCTGTGAATCACTGGTGTTATCATTTGTTTTCTGTCGATTGTCGTGTATTATAATCAATTACACGAACATCGTCGAATAGATAGTTTCACAGCCCCCGTTTGTTTCGCCCGACCCTGTGAATCGCTGTTATATGTTTTGTAATTGCTCGAATGAATGTTGTCGATTAGCCGTATAGATTTGTAGAACAATATGACAACATTGTTAGTATTGAGTTTAAATCCATTATGAGTCATTTTTCTTCTTTAGCTACTGTACATTGTTGCCAAGAGCTTGCCGACAACACAGTCCTTAGTTTGCTAACAGTTTTTAGCTTTTGAATTGGTTATAGCTATTATTTATTATTTAATTAGGGGTTGCTGATAATTGTTTAGGGGTTAGTTAGCATAAACCTAGGGGTCAACCTAGATAGTATATAATATAAAGATAGTGGATAGTAGGTATTGGTCTAATGTTGAAAAAAGGGGCTGCTCTTTGAATTTGTGAGGCTATAAAACACTAAAAAGAGCAGAAACTAAAGACACACATTCACACCTTGAAAGAACAGATTTTCATATGCTCTTAGACTTTGAGAAAAGCAGGGTTTTCACATTCTGAAACAGAGATTATAAAACACACTTTGAAACAGAGCTTCTAAAATACCTTCTAAAACAGATTGTTAGAGAGATTTGGAGGAGAAAAAGAATAGCTTCTCTAACACATTCACATCCTTGAAAAGAAAACAAGCTCTTCAAATCATATTCTTAAACAGAGATTTGAAAACAGTCTCAAAAAAATAGTTTTTCTATAGAGATTTGAGTGAGGGCCGAGACTTTAGGAAGAAAAGAAAGCTGGAAAGTTTAAACCAAATCTCGAAGAGTAAAACTTCATTTTTAAATTACCAAGTAGCATTTTAGTTCAGCTTCTGTCTGATTGATTCTGTGGATTTTTGGGTTCTTCATTGATTGAAAATTATTTGAGTTGTCTGAATTGGAATACTTTGGTCTTCATCTGGTTTCAAATCTTCCTGGGTTGGTTGCATTTGTCACTGAGCTGTTGTTTGATCTTTGTTTGTTGTTGCTGCTCAATATTCGCTTCAGCTGACCTCTTCTTCATCCTTTGAATTTCTGTTTCCAGGTACACATCTTTGTATTTCGAGCTAATTCGAGATGAAATGGAGTGCTGTCAAGTTTTTTTTAGTTGAATTCCCTTATATTTGGATGTTTCAGTAGAATTTGTTTTTTTTTAGCCTGTAACTTATTAATAAGGGTATAACTAGAGTGCATATGTGCTAATGTGTCCTATAGCCCCTTATTAATTTCTGCAATAGGACTAGACTGTTCAAACTATGGTTTCTCATATGTATGAAAGTTAAATACTTAATTGATTCCAGTGGTGTGTTTCAGTAGATTAGCTCAGTTTTGCAGTTACGAAATTGCAGGATATGTGAGCAAAGTCATGTTAATTTTAGTAATATTGAATAAGGTTAATAACTAGTGTTAGTTCTTATTATTAGTGAATAATGTTAGCCTAATGTCAGTTCTTAGGCACTAATGTATTCTCAACAGTGGTGAAAGAGGAGTTCAACTTCAAAAGAAAATGGCTTTGTATCACAATTCCCATAGTCTAACTATCTAATAATGTTAGTTTAAGTAAGTTCGAAAATAGCTAGTTGGCTTTAGTAATACTATCACCAAACTCTTGTGTTTATTTGATCGTCAATTTCAGTAACCTTCACTAACAGATCAGGGAATAATGTAAGTATGAAATAGAACTTAAACGGACAGTGTTAATATCTCGTCACAATATGAGCATAAGGGATTCGATCTTCTACTCGTCCAAATATTTTGTCCAACTTGGTTGATCTTAAGCCTAGTGTATATGTTACTAATAGTTTTGCCCAATGAGTTATTACATGGTTTGGGCTCCTCGGCCCTAAGATTAAAATCGGCACTATTTTTGTTAGTATATAAATGGGCAGCTGTTGGGTTCAATTCAGGTATCATTTTCTGTTTAGTCTAATAATTGCTTTAATCGACATAGGTTGAGTTAAGTAATCTAACTACATTCTGATTTGCATATTTGTCAAGAGTCCGAGTTTATGTTGTAACTAGGTTTGCTTTGCTTTTTTCTTTATTATTTTTTATGTACAGTTTTGAATTAATAAAGCGGTTTAAAATTAAATCAGAGCATATAATTTATAAACATGTATAAAATCAATTTATTTTTAGCCATTTATAATAGTTAAAGCGACCGTGCTAGAACCACGGGATTCGGGGGTTCCTAACACCTTCCCTCGGGTCAACAGAATTCCTTACTTAGAATTTCTGGTTCGCAAACTTCATTTGGAAAGTCGAAATTTCCTTGATTCGGGATTCGAATAAATCGGTGACTTGGAACACCATAATTTATTCCAAGTGGCGACTCTGAAATAAATAAATAATATCATCTCGAATATTGTCACTTAAATTGGAAAAACTCCCTACGCATCTAACCTTCGGGGTAAGGCGCGCCAAAAGCAGGTGTGACACCCGTTATATTGAGACAGATAGCCGCAGAGAGCGGGAGGAGAGAGAGGCTAAGAGGCCTCGTGGTACTGGTAGTTACAGTAGTGCTCCGTCTAGGGGCCAGCCTCAGCATAGTAGGGGTCGTTCATTCAAATTCCATCAGTCAGGACGTGCAGAGTCCAGTAGAGCTTCATCAGATCATGGTCGTCAGGGCCATCAGGGTCATCAGGGTCAGCAGGGTCGTCAGCAGAGTCAGCCTGCATTGAGTGCTCTTCCAGCTTAGAGCTCTGCTCCTGCTTCTTCAGCTCAGGATTCATAGGCAGCGTGGGGTCCTTATCAGTCCCTTCCTCCATATTATGGCCATTTCTTTGAGTGTGGTGAGTTTGGCCATATCAGGAGAGAGTGTCCTCAGTGGCTTCGTAAGCGGTCTTAGCCGAGGGATCAACCCTTGTCTTCTACTCCTGTTTCTTCAGCCCCAACACAGTCAGCTAGGAGTGGTGGCCAGGTGTCCAAAGGTCGCCCTAGGGGAGAGGATCGTATTGGCGGAGGCCAAGCTCGTTTCTATGCTCTTCCGGATAGGAAGGACGCTAGTGCCTCAGATGCTGTCATTTCAGGTATTATCTCAGTCTGCCACATGGATGCTTATGTCTTATTTGATCCCGGATCCACCTATTCTTGTGTTTCTTCTTATTTTGCACATTATTTGGGTATGACCCGTATTTTTGCCTTGCCCGTACATGTGTCTACCCCGGTGGGGGATATTGTTGTTGTGGATCAGGTATATCAATCCTGTCTTGTTACTATTAGGGGTCTGGAGACCCGAGTTGACTTATTACTATTGGGCATGGTGAATTTCGATGTGATTCTAGGCATGGATTGGTTATCTCCTTACCATGAGATTCTGGACTGTCATGCCAAGACAGTCATACTGGCTATTCCAGGTAATCCGAGGATCGAGTGGCGTGGCTTGACTGATTACGTATCCAACATGGTGATTTCTTATATAAAAGCCCAATGAATGATTGCGAAGGGTTTTTTATCTTATTTGGACTTCATTAAAGATGTTGAGGCTGAGACACCCAATCTTGATTCGGTCCCCGTTGTGAGGGAATTTCCGGATGTATTTCCAGCAGACCTGCCGGGCATGCCGCCTGACAGGGATATTGACTTGGGTATTGACTTGGTGCCGGGAACTCAACCCATTTCTATTCCTCCCTATCGCATGGCACCAGCTGAGTTAAAAGAGTTGAAGGAACAGCTTCAGGAACTCTTAGATAAGAGTTTCATTCACCCGAGTGTGTCACCTTGGGTGCACCGATATTGTTCGTGAAGAAGAAAGATGGCACAATGAGAATGTGCATTGATTACAGGTAGCTCAACAAGGTAACAGTGAAGAATAAGTACCCATTGCGTCGTATTGAGGACTTGTTTGATCAGCTCCAGGGAGCTAGCGTATTCTCTAAGATTGATCTTCGATCGGGCTATCATCAGTTGAAGATCATGGACTCAGATATTATGAAGATAGCGTTCAGAACTAGATATGGGCACTATGAGTTTTTGGTGATGTCTTTCGGGCTGACTAATGCCCCAGCTGCATTCATGCACTTGATGAACAGTGTATTTCGGCCATACCTTGATTCTTTCGTGATCGTGTTTATTGATGATATCCTGGTGTATTCACGCGGCCGGGAGGAGCATGCACATCACTTGAGGGTGGTATTGCAGAGGTTAAGAGAAGAGAAGCTTTATGCGAAATTCACTAAGTGCGAGTTCTGGCTTGATACTGTGACTTTTCTGGGACATGTAGTGTCCAGTGATGGTATTCGGGTTGATCCACAGAAGGTCGAGGCAGTGCAGAATTGGCCCAGACCTTCCTCAGCTACCGAGATTCGGAGTTTCCTCGGCTTGGCAGGCTATTATCGCCGGTTTGTTCAGGGTTTCTCATCTATTGCTTCACCGTTGACTAAGTTGACACAGAAGAATGCTCTATTTGTGTGGTCTGATGAATGTGAGGAGAGCTTTCAGAAGCTCAAGGCGGCTTTGACCACAGCTCTGGTACTTGTTTTGCCATCAACTTTAGGGTCATATACGGTGTATTGTGATGCTTCTAGAGTTGGGATCGGTTGTGTATTGATGCAGGAGGGTAGAGTTATTGCATATGCTTCTCGGCAGTTAAAGCCCCACGAGAAGAACTACCTTGTTTACGATCTAGAGTTAGCTGCTATTGTTCATGCCCTGAAGATTTGGAGGCATTACTTGTATGGTGTATCTTGTGATGTATATACGGACCACCGCAACCTCCAACATTTGTTTAAGCAGAAAGATCTCAATTTGAGGCAGCGGAGATAGCTTGAATTGCTTAAAGACTATGATATTACCATTTTGTACCATCCCGGAAAGGCCAATGTAGTGGTCAATGCATTGAGCCGGAAGGCTATTAGTATGCGTAGCTTGGCGTACGTTCCAGTTGGGGAGAGACCCTTTGTAGTTGATGTTTAGGCGTTAGCTAATCAGATGGTGAGACAAGATATTTTTGAGACTAGTCGGGTTATGGCTTGCATTGTAGCTTGGTCTTCTTTATATGATCGTATTCGAGAGCGCCAATATGATGATACACACTTGCTTGTCCTTAAGTACAGAGTGCAGCATGATGATTCCAGGGATGTCACTATTGATAGTGATGGTGTGTTGCAGATGCAGGGCCGGATATGCGTGCCCAGTGTTGATGGCCTTCGTGAGTTGATATTAGAGGAGGCCCACGGCTCGCGGTATTCTATTCATCCAGGTGCCGCAAAGATGTATCAGGATTTGAGGCAGCATTACTGGTGGAGGAAGATGAAAAAAGATATTGTGAATCATGTGGCACGGTGCCTAAACTATCAGCAGGTCAAGTATGAGCATCAGAGACCTGGTGGTGTATTCTAGCGTATTGTTATTCCCGAGTGGAAGTGAGAAAGGATCACTATGGACTTTGTTAGTGGACTCCATCGGACAGCGAGGAAGTTTGATTCAGTTTGGGTGGTTGTGGATATGCTGACCAAGTCAGCTCACTTCATTCCTGTGTGTACTACATACTCCTCGGAGCGGTTGGCAGAGATATTCATCCGCGAGATTGTGAGACTGCATGGAGTTCCCATTTCTATTATATCCGACAGAGGTATCTAGTTCACTTCTCAGTTCTGGAGGACATTTCAGTGAGAGTTGGGTTCACAGGTAGAGCTGAGCACAGCATTTCATCCATAGACGGATGGGCGGTCCGAGCGTACTATTTAGATATTGGAGGACATGTTGCGTGCTTGTGTCATTGATTTCGGTGGTTCATGGACTAATTACTTGCCTCTTGCGAAGTTTGCTTACAATGATATCTATCAGTCCAGCATTCAGATGGCACCGTATGAAGCTTTATATAGGAGGCGGTGTAGGTCTCCGGTCGGTTGGTTTGAGCCCGGCGAGGCTAGGTTGTTGGGGACAGAGTTAGTCCAAGATGCCTTAGACAAGGTGAAAGTGATTCAGGAGAGACTTCGCACAGCTCAGTCGCGTCAGAAGAGTTATGCAGACCGGAAGGTCCGAGATGTGTCTTATTCAGTGGGTAAGAAGGTGTTGCTGAAGGTTTCGCCTATGAAGGGCGTTATGAGGTTTGAAAAGAAAGGAAAGTTGAGCCCAATGTTCATTGGACCTTTTGAGGCGTTTAGGAAAGTTGGGGAGGTGGCCTATATGCTTGCTTTGCCACCCAGCTTGTCGGGAGTTCACCCTGTGTTCCATGTATCTATGCTCCGGAAGTACATTGGAGACCCGTCACATGCGTTAGACTTCAACACGATACAGTTAGATGAGGATTTGACCTATGATGTGGAGCCGGTAGCCATTTTGGGTCGACAGGTTCGTAAGTTGAGATCCAAGGACATAGCTTCAGTGAAAGTGCAGTGGAGAGGTCGTCCCGTAGAGGAAGCAACTTGGGAGACCGAGAAGGAGATGCGGAGCAGATATCCACACTTGTTTGATGCTCCAGGTATGTTTCTTAACCCGCTCGCGGACGAGTGTTTGTTTAAGTTGGGGAGAATGTAACGACATGGCCCGTCGTTACGGGATTTACCACCCTGTTACCTTGCATTTATATGTTTTATGCTTTTATATCAGTGTTAGAGTTTATCAGGTAAGTTAGGAGTGATTCGGGTTGAGAATAAGGCAAATAGCCTTTTTGAAGGAAGCTTGAATATGGAAAGTCAACCTGGAGTTGACTATTTAGTTAGAGTGCTCGGAATTGGATTCTGATGATTCGACTAGTTTCGGGGGATCATTTATGACTTAGGGGAGCAATCGGAATCGAATTCGGAGGTCCAGTGTAGTTTTAGGCTTGAATTGGCTAAGGTTGAATTTTGGCGAAATCCGAACGGTAGGTGAGATTTTGATCCGGGAGTCGGAATGGAATTCTGACAATTTTTGTAGCTTCGTTATGTGACTTTGGATATATCTGCAAATTTTCAGGTCATTCGGACGTCATTTGATCGGGTTTTGGATTAAATGTTAGTTTCGGAAGCTTTGAAGAAACTTAGGCTTTAATCCGTGTGAAAATGGTAATTTTGATGTTTAGAACGGTGTTTTTATGATTGGAACAAGTCCGTATCATGTTTTGGAGTATGTTGGTGGTTTTCGTTGGGGTCCCGGGGGCCTCGGGATGAATTTAGACCATCATCCGGGCATTTGGAACTTAGAAGAAACTGTAGAAAATTGCAGAAAAAACTATGCAGGCATTAAGCCTTCGCGTTCGCGTGGCCCAGGTTGCGTTCGCGAAGGCCAGGTTGGCTAAGGCATCGCATTCGTGACCAGGCTGTCGCGTTCGCATAGGCAAGGTTGGGCGAAGCTTCGCGTTTGCGTGCCTGGAGGACGCGTTTGCATAGAAGAAAATCCGGCGGCTGGGAAATTGTGCTTCGCGAACGCGTGGGAGGCGTCGCGTTCGCGAAGAGTAAACTGAGCGAAGCATCGCAGACGCGTGAGCTCCATCGGGAACGCGTAAGCAAATGGGTCTGTCAGTGAATTAAAATCCAGAAGCAGTGTGGTCGCGGGTTCATTCACCAAAAACACAATTTTGAGCCCCAGAGAGAGAAACTCACGGGAAAATGCTGGGAATTCATCGGGTATTCATCGGAGGTAAGTTTCTCGACTCAAAAACGTAATTTTATGGTAGAATTAACATCAATCTTCATGAATTTGGGTAGAAACTGTGAAGAATTATGGCCTAGGTATTGAAAACGAATTTTTGGGTTTTGAAAGGCCATTCGAACTCCGATTTCGATAAACTTTATATGCACGGACTCGTGGCGAGACGACGATCGTGTTGGTACTAACTTCGGAATTTTTCGAGCAGAAGGCCCAGGGTCGGGTTTTACCAACTTAGTACGTTTATGCGTATTTCATGTAAATTGAATTGAGTTATGTTCTTTTGACCCGAAATTGACATAATTGTTGTGGTTTGACTAGATTATACGCGCGAGGCAGCGAATTCTAAAGGAAAAGGCATTGCGGACGAGTCTACGACCGGTTAGAGGTGAGTAGTTTGTGTATATAGTAGCCTGAAGGTTCAAAACCCCGGCTTAGCACATTGTGACGCTAGTAGGACGTGGCTCGCACACCGTGGCAGGTGCGGGATTGATTGTGACTAGGGATTGAGACTTAGTCCATCCCGAATATGAATAATATGTTGTTAGTGGTTGAAAAACATTGTGTTTGATATAATTGTGGGCTGTAAGCCGTGTTTGGGACCTTGTGCCGACCTGTAGTATCCCTAGGGGATAGTTATATATGTGATAGCTATACTTGCTTAATCACTGATCTCAGTCCTGGTTTGAAATCACAGTATTGAATTGCTAAGTCACCTGTTTTGGAAAAATTAAATAAAAGTTAAAGTATTTTCATAATTTATGAACTGGAACCTAGAAATAATAATTTGAGCTGTTGTGTGACTTATATGATTGTTGTGGACTGAGGATGGATCGGGCTGCAAGCCGCAACGGTGGATATGATATGAGGATCGGGCTGCACACCGCAGTGGTATTGCGCTTGGGCTGTAGGAGCTCCTCCGGAGTCAGTACACACCCCTAATGAGCGCCGTCGACGTTAAATGGATCGGGCTACACGTCGTAACGGTTATGTGCATTGCATTGCATCTTTATCTATTAAATTATCTGTGATAATTTGTATTGTACTGTTGTTGCTAGTTCGTAGGAGGAACGAACTGTAGTTTAGCTTCATTTTGTGGTATTTTGTGGATTTCTTGCTTTCAGCTACTTGTATATATTTATTACTCACTGAGTACTTAGTACTCACCCCTACTCCCTGCACCTTTGTGTGCAGATTCAAGTACTCAGGAGAAGTAGACGAGCATTCTAGCTTTCATAGAGTCATATCGAGTTGCTGAGGTAGTTGCCGACGTTCGCAGAACCTAGCTTCTCATCTCATTCCAGTTATTACTTTATGTTAAGACTGAGTATTTTATACAGTATTCTCTATTACTATTCGGGTTTTGTTTAGAGGCTCTAGACTTGTGACTCCAAATCTTTGGGAGTGTTAGTTGTTTTCGCACTTCTCAGTATTTTGTTCGTATTATTATTATTTGAGTTTCTATAACTCATATATTCTTCTTGAGTTTTCCATTTGGGACGGATATTATTTGTGAAAAATGTTTTGTTGGTCTGGCTGGCCTAGCTTGATTGTTGGGCGCCATCACGACCGGATTTGGGTCGTGACATTTGTATTAGTAAATTTCTGGTTTACCGTGATACATGATATAGTACAAATCGAAGAATAAGACGGGTAACTGTGGAAAAATTAGTAAACTTCTCATATACATATTATTTTACCCTCTGTGACTGTGGAAAAATGAAGATTTTCAATCTTCCAATCATTTATAGTCTCAATATGATAGTCATTTATTTTAGTAAACTTCGGGTTTACTACAACCTATGTTTTGACCACAATCATATAATATGAATGACATATTTGTAAATAATCTCTTCGATAGCCTTCAATTATTATCCACAACCTAATATTTATTGGACACTACTGGTGTCATGTGTCTTCTAGGCAAGCAGTTAGCTCTTTAGGAGTTGTGGATATATTTTGTACTATCAAATATTGTTGAGATACTTCTGGTATCATAAAAGAAAATCACAATCAAATAAATAATTGTTTAAGCACAAGAAAACTCCTCTTCATAATATTTTCCTACTTCACGAGGCAATTCCAATTGTATTACTTCTTCAGGAGCAAATTTAAAATACGAAATATTGAGTATATATTCTCTCAATTATATTACATCTTTTGGAGGTAAATATATTTGCATCAAAAGCACGTTCATATTTACCAGATTTATTAATATTATCACATTCACTTCAGGGAATGGATTATTATTATCAAAAGTTCTCATCCTTCAGGAAAATCGAACTTGATTATCTGAATGCGCATTAATCACAACAAATTGTGATGCCTCAACCTCTTTTAAAATATTTACTACTTCATGAGAAAATCGAGGCGTGCATTTAATATAGAGAATATTTATGTATCTTATCTTCAATTGTAACCATAGAAAATCTAAATTATCACTTCTGGTGATCATAGTGTAAGGCCCCGCAAAATTTTTGTGCATAAAACCTAGTAGCTATAGTGTCATGGTCCGAATAATGTGTTAGGAGTTCGGACCCTTGGTAGTGATTTAAGTTTCAAAAATGTAAAGAGTCAATTTTTTCAGAAAAGTGTCGATTCTGCGGTCAGGAATGCGACCGCAGATCTGCTATGCGGACCGCATTCTTGCCGCAGAGCTTAACAGTAGGTTTACAAAATTTGGTGTTGAGAATGCGGTCGATTTACGATCGCATAATGGATCTGCGGAGCGCAGATCCACCGCATAAATTCTCGAAGGTTTTTGAGTGTCAAATCTGCGGTGCACTATGCGACCGCAGATCAAGAATGCGGACCGCATTTTGGTCGCATTCCATGACAGTACTTGTGTAAATTTTGGGGCAATTCCGCGGTCACTATGCGGACCGCATATTGATTCTGCAATCGCAGATGCGACCGCAGAATTGACCCGGCCCAGGAATTTTATAAAATTCGACCCGACCTCTTCATATAACACCTTTCTCCTTCATTTTATCATATCATCTTACCAAAATTAGAGAGAGAAGAGAGGGGTTTTAGAGAGAGAAGTTCTTCATCTTCAAAGATTGTTCCAACCATTGAGTCCAAAGGATTCTAGGGCCAAGATTCAACTTCCCCAATCTTTACAAGGTAAAAACCCTAGCTGTTTTCTTTGATTTTCAGTTTTAAAATGGGTAAAAGAGATGTTTGCATATAATAGCTTTTGCAACTAGAATTTTACACTCATGCATGATTATTGAACTTGATTTTTAGCAAAGAGGAAGTGAATAGGCGTAAGAGTCTACAAAACGAGGTCGACAAAGATAGGGTAGCTTGGGTAAGCATAAAGTAGGAAGTTAACAGAAGGAAACTCGATACCAGGTATGTATGGCTAATTTTGATTCTTGTGAAATCGCCTATATGTGTGAAATTTGTTTGGTTCGTGTTAAATTTCCAAATTGTGTGAAATTCTTGATGTTGTTGTTGGATATTCAAAGTTGTTGTTGAACTATGAGTGATGTAATACGAGATTTGAGCCGAAAGATAAATGAGAGTTGAATTTGGTAAAAGAATTGTGAATAATGGTTATGATGGCATATATGGTACCTTGTGGAAAAGAAACGAAACACTTGAGGTGTGGTAAGTTATTGAACATAACAGTATGAACATTCTCGATTTTGGAACACTTGTAATTTGGTTGTGATATTGGCTTAAGAAGTAATTGAGAATATGAACCAATGTGTAAATTGCTTATTTGAACTTGTTGTAATTGTGTGTAGTGTCTTATCTGCTGTTTGTGATTGGGTTGCGCGCCGCAACATGAAGAAATAAGGTGTGGGTTGGGGTGATAAGGGTGGTCGAGGTAATAAGGGTGGACGAGGTAATAAGGATGGAAAGCGATCGAAATCGCAAATGAAATTGAAACAAAATTATTGATATGAAATTGTGAAAGGAGACAGCATGAGAGTTTGCAACCTGGGGGGCACTGATAGCCCCTATATTTGACTACTTGCAATTTATGTGGTTGATTGGTAGTTGTTCTATTTGTTGACCTTGAACGTGCTTGTGTTGAGGCTTATCTGAAATGAGTAAAAGGTGGGAATCACGATTAGTTAGATTAATTGATTTCTTGATGTAATCTATTGGCTGTCTTGTCATCGTGATCCTTGTTTAACGGCTTGAGTTTACTTCGGACAAAGTTTGTCCATACATACCAGTACAATTCAAGTGTACTGACGTCCCTTTTTGTCGGGACGCTACATTCGTGTCATGATTGTAGGTGGATCAGTAGCAGGCACTTCAGCTCGTCGGCAGTAGTATCCTTCTCCTTTCACTGCCCGTTTTGGTGAGCCCCTTTCTTCCTCGGGGCCTTGTGTGGTTCATGCCACTTTTGTTTAGATTTCATTTTGGTTTTGTAAGGTATAGCCGAAGCCTTGTTACCGGCAAGTATTGTATTCCCCTTTTTGTATCCTAGAGGCTCTGTAGACATGTAAACTGTGGGACTCCAGTCTTATGCATATATTATGTTATGTCGGGCGTTGTAAAAACTGCAAACTTGATAATGAATCACTCGTATGGTTTTGTATGTTTATTGTGAAATCATTTATGTTTAGTAAGACATTAGGTTAATGAGAAACAATCAACACAAGGGTAATGCGTGGGAATGAAAGGCACCTAGGTCCGCTTGACTGGGGCTACCCGGTCAGGCGCCGGTCATGTCCCTCGATTTGGGGCGTGACAAACTTGGTATCAGAGCCTAAGGTTTTAAAGTGTCCTAGGATGTCTCGGAGCCGTGTCTAGTAGTGCCCTTCTTATCGGTGTGTTGTCGACCACATCAGATAAGTTGGAGGCTACACGGGCATTTAGGAATTTACCTATTTCTTTGTTAATCTATATCGTGCGGTAAAGTGCAATGTGGAAATATTTGTGTCTAATTCACGCCTTGTTCCCAAATTTTCAGAATATGGCGCCTAAGAAGAAGGATAGACTCGGCCTTGGGGCCAATGCCGGCCCAAGTGCGGCTACTAATCATGTACCCGATGCCGTGGGCGAGAATGACCCACCAGTCCTGAATTTGCCTGGCCCATCTGTTCAAAACCCAAGTGTCCCTATTCCAGCTGCGGCAGAGGATGCCACCATTCCTCATGCCAGTGTTCCTGACTCAGATACGGTTCCCGCTTTTGGTTCTGGTATCTCTAATGAGGATCTTAGGGGAGCCATTCATATGTTAACACAGTTAGTGGCCGCCCATTCCCAGAGATCCCATGATGCCCCTGCATCCTCCGGCGGACAGGGAGATTCCTCCGGCTCCAGAGTCTACCAGCTCTTGCGGTTGGCCCCTCCAGAATTCTCAGGTACCGATCTAGAGGCTGACCCACAGGACTTCCTTGATGAGATATACAAGACCCTCAGAGTGATGAAGGCTATAGATATAGAGGGAGTAGAGTTAGCCTCTTACAGGCTGAAGTGAGCGGCACGTTCATGGTTCGAGATGTGGGAGGATTCCCGTGAGAAGGAGAGCCCTCCGGCCAGGTGGGATGAGTTTGTAGATGCATTTATGGACCACTTCTTTCCTGCCGAGGTGATGGCAGCCCGTGCCACGTAGTTCGAGGTCCTCAAACAGGGTAGTGTGAGTGTTTGGGAGTATCACATGGAGTTCGTAAGGTTGTCCAAGTACGCTCCTTATTTAGTGTCGACCATGGATGCCTGGGTTCGACGGTTTGTTCAGGGCCTTAGCCCTTTGGTAGTAAATGAGGCCGCCACAGCAGCTTTGCACTCAGATATGAACTATGGGAGGATCGTGGGGTTTGCTCGGGCCACAGAGGCCAGGAAATTGAAGATTCGTGCAGAAAGAGAAAGTAGCAGCAGGGCCCGGTCAATGGGTCATTTAGGGAGATCACTTCCCGGGAGAGGGTCATCAGGGCCATCCCAATCATATGCTTAGTCCTCCGCGAGTGCACCGCCATCTGTGCACAGTCATCAGCAGGGCAGTTACTCGAGACCCGGTTCAGACAGTAGGAGGTCTCATCAGTCTGGTCGTCCTAGGGTGAGATCCCAGCAGCAAGTATCTCTAGGGGATAGTTATATATGTGATAGCTATACTTGCTTAATCATTGATCTCAGTCCTAGTTTGAAATCACAGTATTGAATTGCTAAGTCACCTGTTTTGGAAAAATTAAATAAAAGTTAAAGTATTTTCATAATTTATGAACTGGAACCTAGAAATAATAATTTGAGCTGTTGTGTGACTTATATGATTGTTGTGGACTGAGGATGGATCGGGCTGTACGCCGCAGCGGTTGATATGATATGAGGATCGGGCTGCACGCCGCAGTGGTATTGCGCTTGGGCTGTAGGAGCCCCTCTGGAGTCTGTACACACCCCCAGTGAGCTCCGTCGACATTAAATGGATCGGGCTATACGTCGTAGTGGTTATGTGCATTGTATTGCATCTTTATCCGTTGAATTATCTGTGATAATTGTATTGTACTGTTGTTGCTAGCTTGTTTCGTAGGAGGATTCAGACTGTAGTTTAGCTTCATTTTGTGGTATTCGGTGGATTTCTTGCTTTCAGCTACTTGTATATATTTATTACTCACTGAGTACTTAGTACTCACCCCTACTCCCTGCACCTTTGTGTGCAGATTCAGGTACTCAGGAGAAGTAGACGAGCATTCTAGCTTTCATAGAGTCATATCGAGTTGCTGAGGTAGTTGCCGACGTTCGCAGAACCTAGCTTCTCATCTCATTCCAGTTATTACTTTATGTTAAGACTGAGTATTTTATACAGTATTCTCTATCACTATTCGGGTTTTGTTTAGAGGCTCTAGACTTGTGACTCCAGATCTTTGGGAGTGTTAGTTGTTTTCGCACTTCCAAGTATTTTGTTCGTATTATTATTATTGGAGTTTCTATGACTCATATATTCTTCTTGAGTTGTCCATTTGGGACGGATATTATTTGTGAAAAATATTTTGTTGGTCTGGCTGGCCTAGCTTGATTGTTGGGCGCCATCACGACCGGATTTGGGTCGTGACATTTGTATTAGTAAATTTCTGGTTTACCGTGATACATGATATAGTACAAATCGAAGAATAAGACGGGTAACTTCTCATATACATATTATTTTACCCTCTAAGACTGTGGAAAAATGATGATTTTCAATCTTCCAATCATTTATAGTCTCAATATGATAGCCATTTATTTTAGTAAACTTCGGGTTTACTACAACCTATGTTTTTACCACAATCATATAATATGAATGACATATTTGTAAATAATCTCTTCGATACCCTTCAATTAATATCCACAATCTAATATTTATTGGACACTACTGGTGTCACGTGTCTTCTAGGCAAGCAGTTAGCTCTTTAAGAGTTGTGGATATATTTTGTACTATCAAATATTGTTGAGATACTTCTGGTATCATAAAAGAAAATCACAATCAAATAAATAATTGTTTAAGCACAAGAACACTCCTCTTCATAATATTTTCCTACTTCACGAGGCAATTCCAATTGTATTACTTCTTCAGGAGCAAATTTAAAATACGAAATATTGAGTATATATTCTCTCAATTATATTACATCTTTTGGAGGTAAATATATTTGCATCAAAAGCACGTTCATATTTACCAGATTTATTAATATTGTCACATTCACTTCAGGGAATGGATTATTATTATCAAAAGTTCTCATCCTTCAGGAAAATCGAACTTGATTATCTGAATGCGCATTAATCACAACAAATTGTGATGCCTCAACCTCTTTTAAAATATTTACTACTTCATGAGCAAATCGAGGCGTGCATTTAATATAGAGAATATTTATGTATCTTATCTTCAATTGTAACCATAGAAAATCTAAATTATCACTTCTGGTGATCATAGTGTAAGGCCCCGCAAAACTTTTGTGCATAAAACCTAGTAGCTATAGTGTCATGGTTCGAATAATGTGTTAGGAGTTCGGACCCTTGGTAGTGATTTAAGTTTCAAAAATGTAAAGACTCAATTTTTTTAGAAAAGTGTCAATTCTGCGGTTAGGGGTGGGACCGCAGATCTACTATGCGGACCGCATTCTTGCCGCAGAGCTTAAGAGTAGGTTTGCAAAAATTGGTGTTGAGAATGCGGTCGATATGCGATCGCAGAATGGATCTGCGGACCGCAGATCTACCGCATAAATTCTCGAAGGTTTTTGAGTGTCAAATCTGCGGTGCACTATGCGACCGCATATCAAGAATGCGAACCGCATTTTGGTCGCATTCCATGATAGTACTTGTGTAAATTTTGGGGCAATTACGCGGTCACTATGCGGACCGCATATTGATTCTGCGATCGCAGATGCGACTGCAGAATTGACCCGGCCCAGGAATTTTATAAAATTCGACCCGACCTCTTCTTTAATATAACACCTTTCTCCTTCATTTTATCATATCATCTTACCAAAATTAGAGAGAGAAGAGAGGGGTTTTAGAGAGAGAAGTTCTTCATCTTCAAAGATTGTTCCAACCATTGAGTCCAAAGGATTCTAGGGCCAAGATTCAACTTTCCCAATCTTTACAAGGTAAAAACCCTAGATGTTTTCTTTGATTTTCAGTTTTAAAATGGGTAAAAGAGAGGTTTGCATATAATAGCTTTTGAAACTAGAATTTTACACTCATGCATGATTATTGAACTTGATTTTTAGCAAAGAGGAAGTGAATAGGCGTAAGAGTCTACAAAACAAGGTCGGCAAAGATAGGATAGCTTGGGTAAGCAAAATGTAGGAAGTTAATAGAAGGAAACTCGATACCAGGTATGTATGGCTAATTTTGATTCTTGTGAAATCGCCTATATGTGTGAAATTTGTTTGGTTCGTGTTAAATTAACAAATTGTGTGAAATTCTTGATGTTGTTGTTGGATATTCAAAGTTGTTGTTGAACTATGAGTGATGTAATACGAGATTTGAGCCGAAAGATAAATGAGAGTTGAATTTGGTAAAAGAATTGTGAATAATGGTTATGATGGCATATATGGTACATTGTGGAAAAGAAACGAAACACTTGAGGTGTGGTAAGTTATTGAACATAACAGTATGAACATTCTAGATTTTGGAACACTTGTAATTTGGTTGTGATATTGGCTTGAGAAGTAATTGAGAACATGAACCAATGTGTAAATTGCTTATTTGAACTTGTTGTAATTGTGTGTAGTGTCTTATTTGCTGTTTGTGATTGTTGTGTTTGAAACTGTACGGTGGGATCGGGTTGCATGCCGCAACATGAAGTAATAAGGTGTGGGTTGGGGTGATAAGGGTGGCGAGGTAATAAGGGTGGACGAGGTAATAAGGATGGAAAGCGATCGAAATCGCTATTGAAATATAATATAAAATCATTGATGTGAAATTGTGAAAGGAGATAGTAGGAGAGTGTGACGACCCGGCCCGCACTGATTGCCCCTATGTTTGACTACTTGCAATTTATGTGGTTTATTGGTTGTTGTTCTATTTGTTGACCTTGAACGTGCTTGTGTTGAGGCTTATCTGAAATGAGTAAAAGGTGGGAATCATGGTTAGTTAGCTTAATTGATTTCTTGATGTAATCTATTGGCTATCTTGTCATCGTGATCCTTGTTTAACGGCTTGAGTTTACTTGGGACAAAGTTTGTCCATACATACCAGTAAAATTCAAGTGTACTGACGTCCCTTTTTACCGGGACGCTACATTCGTGTTATGATTGTAGGTGGATCAGTAGCAGGCACTTCAGCTCATCGGCAGTAGTATCCTTCTCCTTTCACTGCCAGTTTTGGTGAGCCCCTTTCTTCCTCGGGGCCCGGTGTGGTTCATGCCACTTTTGTTTAGATTTCGTTTTGGTTTTGTAAGGTATAGCCGGAGCCTTGTTACCGGCAAGTATTGTATTCCCCTTTTTGTATCCTAGAGGCTCTATAGACATGTAAACTGTGGGGACTCCAGTCTTATGCATATATTATGTTATGTCGGGCGTTGTAAAAACTGCAAACTTGATAATGAATCACTCGTATGGTTTTGTATGTTTATTGTGAAATCATTTATGTTTAGTAAGACATTTGGTTAATGAGAAACAATCAACACAGGGGTAATGCGTGGGAATGAAAGGCACCCAGGTCCGCTTGACTGGGGCTACCCGGTCAGGCGCCGGTCATGTCCCTCGATTTGGAGCGTGACACATAGGTACATACCACTTCTGGTGATTAACAAAATATAATTACAATAAGATATATGAAAATAACCACTTCTGGTAGTTGTATATTTCTTGCAAACTCTGCTAGAGTTTAAGTTGATCTAATAATAATATCCATATTCTTCAAAATGACATAAATAAGATATATTATAGTAAATATCATTATCAAATCATAATATTTATTTATGTATAATTACATAACCATACTACTTATTACAAACAACAAAAATTAAAGTATTTATATTTTTACAGATTCACTACCGATTACATAACTTGTTTCTCCTTCTGGGAGTGCAAAGTAATCAGCTACATCTAAATGCATGAAGTCAAAATTATCTTCAGAGATAAAATTTGCTTAAGAATTTTTCTCTGTCTTTTTCAAGGAGGTTTGATAAAGCTCAACCAGGTGCTTTGGCGTACGACAGGTACGTGACCAGTGCCCTTTTCCTCCACATCTATAACATGCACTTTCAGTATTTGGTGCTTGCACCGCTTCATACTTTTGTTCCTTCCTTTTCCAATGCTGGTGGCGATGAGGGTTCTTTGGTGCGTTATTATTACCATAATTGGGATTTCTTCCCCGGCCACAGCCATGAGCACGATTGGGGCCACGACCTCTTCCACGTTTGGCTTGGTGGAAGTTCGTCTCATTAACTTCAGGGAATGGACATGAACCAGTAGGTCAACTTTCATGGTTTTTCATTAATAGCCCATTATGTTGCTCGGCTATAAGAAGATGTGAGATAAGTTCAAAATATCTTTTAAATCCCATCTCTCGATATAGCCGCTGTAGGAGCATATTCGAGGCATGAAAAGTGGTGAAAGTTTTCTCCAACATATCATAATCAATAATATTATCATCACATAATTTTAATTGGGAAATAATTCTGAACATATGAGAATTATACTCACCGATAGATTTAAAATCTTGTAGTCTTAGATGAGTCCAATCATATCGTGCATGTGGAAGAACGACCATCTTCGGATGGTCATATCTATCTTTCAAATTATTCCACAGTATGACTGGATCTTTAATAGTAAGATATTCCATTTTCAGGCCTTCATCAAGGTGATGGCTTAGGAATATCATTGCTTTGGCACGGTCTTGGTTTGATGCATGATTTTTATCACTAATGGTGTCTGCCAGACCCATCGCATCAGGATGAATTTCAGCATCAAGCACCCAAGACATATAGCTTTTGCCCGATATATCAAGGACAACAAATTCAAGTTTAGAAAGACTTGACATTATTTAAGAAAAGAAAGTTCTTACCTCAGATACTTTCAAAATATTTGCTCAGTTGGTTAGAGCTTCGTGCTGATAACGTGTTGTAAAATAAAGACTGTAAAGTAAAGACAAGTAAAGAGAGAGACTGATATATTATTCGAATTCAAACTGATGTACATAATGAACTGAAAACCCTTCTATTTATAGAAGGAAGGAAGCTGTTGTGTAAGCTGCTACAATACCAGATATGGATAATTTTCTACTGAGAGTAATGTTTATCTATAACGGAGTACCGAATGGATAAGTTCATTGTACCCAGTATGGATAATCTTCTACTAGGGGTAATGATTATTCATAACAGAGTATTGAAAGAATAAGCTTATTATACCCGGTATAAATAATCTTCTACCGGGGTAATGTTTATCCATAACCTGATATTGAAAGGATAAGCTTATTGTAACGACCCGGCCCGTTGTTACGGGAATAACTACCACGTTACCTTGCATTTTACATATCTTATGCTTTTATATCAGTATTAGAGTATATCGGGTGAGTTAGGAGTGATTTGGGTTGAAAATGAAGCAAATAGTATGTTTGAAGAAAGCTTGAATATGGGAAGTCAACCTAGAGTTGACTATTGAGTTAGAGTGCTCGGAACCGGATTCCGATGATTCGACTAGTTTCGGGGGATCATTTATGACTTAGGAGAGCAATCGGAATTGAATTCGGAGGTCCGGTGTAGTTTTAGGCTTGAATTGGCGAAGGTTGAATTTTGGCGAAAACCGGATGGTAGGTGATATTTTGATCCGGGGGTCGGAATGGAATTCCGACAATTTCTGTAGCTTCGTTATGTGATTTTGGATATGTCTGGAAATTTTCAGGTCATTCGGACATCGTTTGTTCGGGTTTTGGATTGAATGTTAGTTTTGAAAGTTTTGAAGAAACTTAGGCTTGAATTCGTGTGTAAATGGTGATTTTGATGTTTAGGATGGTGTTTTTATGATTGGAACAAGTCCGTATCATGTTTTGGAGTATGTTGGTGGTTTTCGTTGGGGTCCGGGGGGCCTCGGGATGATTTCGGACCATCAACCGGGCATATGGGACTTGGCAAAATCTGCAGAAAACTGCAGGTTTCTGCCCAGTCAATTAGACCTTCGCGTTCGCGTGACATGGGTCGCGTTCGCGAAGGCCAGGCGGATCAATGCATCGCGTTCGCGGTCGGGGTGTCGCGTTCGCGTAGGCCTGGGATGTTGTGCATCGCGATCGCGTTCCTGGGGTCGCGTTCGCGTAGGGTCGTGAGAGTGAGCATCGCGAGAGGGTGATCGCGAACGTGTAGAAGGAAATTTGGGCGGCTGGGAGTTTGAGCATCGCGAATGCGTGGTTGACGTGGCGTTCGCGAAGAGTAACTGGAAGCCGAGCATCGCGAACGCGTGAGGGCTCACGCGAACGCCTAGAACAAAATGTTCTGGCAGTGAATTAAATTGCAGAACAAAGAGCTCGCGGGTTTACACCCCCAAAATACAATTTTGAGCCCTAGAGAGAAGAAAACTCGAGGAAAACACCGAGAAATCATCGGGTATTCATCGGAGGTAAGATTCTTGACTCAAAAACATAATTTTATGGTAGGATTAACATCAATCTTCATGAATTTGGGTAGAATTTTGAAGAATTTTGGCCTAGGTATTGAAAACGGGATTTTGAGTTTTGAAAGGCCATTTGAACTCCGATTTCGATAAATTTTATATGCACGGACTCGTGGCGAGACGAGGATCGCGTTGGTACTAATTTCGGAATTTCCGAGCAGTGGGCCCGGGGTCGGGTTTTACCAACTTGGTGTATTTATGCGAATTTCATGTAAATTGAAATGGGTTATGACTCTTTGACCCGTATTTGATATAATTATTGTGATTTGACTAGATTTTACGCACAAGGCAGCGAATTTCAAAGGAAAAGACATCGCGGACAAGTCTACGGCCGGCTAGAGGTGAGTAGTTTGTGTATATGGTAGCCTGAGGGTTCGAAACCCCGGCTTAGCATATTGTGACGCTAGTAGGGCGTGGCTCGCACACCGTGGCAGGTGCGAGATTGATTGTGACTTGGGATTGAGACTTGGTCCATCCCGGAAATGAATAATATGTTATTAATGTTGGAAATACACTGTATTTGTTATACTTGTGGGCGGTAAGCCTTGTTTGGGGCCTTGTGCCGATTTGTAGAGTCCTTAGAGGACAATATTTATGTGATAGCTATATTTGCTTAAAGCACTGATCTCGGTCCTGGAAATTGAAATCACAGTATTGATATGCTAAGTCACCGACTTTCGCAAATTTAATAAAATTAAAGTATTTTTCATAAATTATGAACTGGGAACTGGAATTAAGATAAATGAACTGTTTTGTGACTTATCTGATTTATGTGGACTGAGGATGGATCGGGCTGCACGCCGCAGTGGTTGATATGAGGATCAGCGCGCCACAGCAGTATTGCGCTTGGGCTGTAGGAGCCCCTCCGGAGTCTGTACACACCCCAGTGAGCGTCGTCGACGTTAAATGGATCGAGCTACACGCCGTAGCGGTTATGTGCATTGCATTGCATCTTTATTTGTTGAATTACTTTATGGTAGCTGAATTGTACTGTTGATGCTAGTTCGTAGGAGATTCGGACTGTAGTGTAGCTTCGTATTGTGGTATTTTGTGGATTTCTTACTTTCAGCTACTTTTATATATTTATTACTCACTGAGTACTTAGTACTCACCCCTACTCCCTGCACCTTTTGTGTGCAGACTCAGGTACTCAGGAGCAGTAGACGAGCATTTCCAGCTTTTTCAGAGTCATACCGAGTTGCTGAGGTAGCTGTCGACGTTCGCAGAACCTAGCCTCTCTTCCTCTTTCCAGTTGTAATTTTATATTCAGACTTAAGTATTTCCATACAGTATTTTCTATTCTGTTGGGTTTTGTTAGAGGCTCTAGACTTGTGACTCCGGATCTTTGGGAGTGTCAGTATTTTGTTCATTATTATTATTATTGGAGTTCTTTGACTCATATATTCTTCTTGGAATGTCCATTTGGGACTGATAGTCGTTGTGACAAGTAATAGTTGGTCTGGCTGGCCTAGCTTAATTGTTGGGCGCCATCACAACCGGATTTTGGGTCGTGACAAGTTGGTATCAAAGCCTAGGTTACTAGGACTCGCGAGTCATGAGCCGGTTTAGTAGGCTTTCGCGGATCGGTACGTAGACGTCCGTATCTATCCTCGAAGGGCTACAAAAACTTTAGGAAAAACCTCATTTTCTTGGATTCATATCGTGCGATTTGTGTTATCATGAAATTAAATTTTTCCATATTCTATTCTCTCGCAGATGGCGAGAACACGGGCTAACGGACGTGGCGGACGACCACCATTGGCACCCAGAGGCCGTGGTCGTGGTAGAGGTAGGGCAGCAGTACCAGCACCTGCTGACCAGACTCAGGGCCAGATTCCTGCACCAGTAGCCCAGGCTCAAGACCAAATTCCAGCGACAGACGCTCCGGCAGCTCAGGTTCAGGCACCGGCAGTGCCCATTGTGATACCGGGCCTTCAGGAGACCTTGGCCCAGATCTTATCAGTATGCACAGGCTTGGCTCAGGTCGTTGCAGCCTCTACTACAGCGTCTTCTTCACAGGCAGGGGGAGGAAATCAGACCCCAGTGGCTCGCACACCCGAGCCGGTAGTATAGGGTGTTCAGGCATCTAGGGCAGCTCTAGTTCAACCAGTTATGCCTGTTGCACCAGCTCCTGCTCATGTGGTTCCAGTTATGCCCGACGATGAGCAGCGTCGTTTGGAGAGGTTTGAGAGGCTACAGCCTCCGGCATTCAGTGGTGCTGAGGGCGAGGATGCCCAGGGTTTTCTTGACAAGTGCCAGCGCATGCTTCGCACCACGGGTATTCTAGAGTCCAGCGTTGTTTCATTCACCACCTTTCGGTTCACAGGTGCAGCATTTCGATGGTGGGAGGATTTTGAGAGGCGTAGGCCCGCTAGGGCAGCGCCCCTCACTTGGCAGCAATTCTCCATGGTATTTTTGGAGAAATATGTGCCTCAGTCTCAGAGAGAGGAGCTGCGTCGTCTGTTTGAGTGGCTGAAGCGGGGAGATATGACGGTTACTCAGTACGAGATGAGATTCACACAACTGGCCCGTCATGCCATGTGGATGGTTCCTACGGACAGAGAGAGGATCCGGAGATTTATCGATGGCCTTATTTATCCCATCCGCATATTGATGACCAGGGAGAGAGCTTCGGCAGTTACCTTTGAGGAGGTGGTTGATGCTGCCCGTCACATTGAGACGGATCGCCGCAGAGAGCGGGAGGAGAGAGAGGCTAAGAGGCCTCGTGGTACTGGCAGCTACAGTGGTGCTCCATCTAGGGGCCAACCTCAGCATAGCAGGGGTCGTTCTTTCAGGTCTCATCGGTCTGGACGTGCATAGTCCAGTGAGGTTTCATCAGATCGTGGTCGTCAGGGCCATCAGGGTTATCAGGGTCAGCAGAGCCGTCAGCAGAGTCAGCCTGCACTGAGTGCTCTTCCAGCTCAGAGCTCTGCTCATGCTTCCTCAGCATAGGGTTCATCTGTAGCGAGGGGTCCTCAGCAGCCCCTTCTTCCATCTTCGAGCCGTTGTTTTGAGTGCGGTGATTTGGGCCATATCAGGAGAGAGTGTCCTCAGTGGCTCCGTAAGCGGTCTCAGCAGAGGGATCAGCCCTCGTCTTCTACTCCTGTTTCTTCAGCGCCAACATAGTCGGCTAGGACTGGTGGCCAAGTATCTAGAGGTCGCCCTAGGGGCGAGGATCGTACTGGTGGAGGCCAGGCTCGTTTCTATGCTCTTCCGGATAGGAAGGATGCTAGTGCTTCAGATGCGGTCATTTCAGGTATTATCTCAGTCTGCCACAGGGATGCTTCTATCTTATTTGATCTGGGATCCACCTATTCTTATGTCTCTACTTATTTTGCACATCACTTGGGTATGACCCGTGGTATTCTTGCTTTGCCCGTACATGTGTCTACCCCAGTGGGGGACACTGTTGTTGTAGATCAGGTATATCGATCCTGTATTAATACTATTGGGGGTCTGGAGACCCGAGTTGATCTATTACTACCGGGCATGGTAGATTTCGATGTAATTCTAGGCATGGATTGGCTATCTCCTTACCATGCGATTCTGGACTGTCATGCCAAGACAGTCACACTAGCTATTCCAGGTAATCAGAGGATCGAGTGGCGTGGCTTGACTGATTATGTGTCCGACAGGGTGATTTCTTATATAAAGGCCCGACGAATGATTGGCAAGGGTTGTTTATCTTATTTGGCCTTCATTAGAAATGTTGAGGCTGAGACACCCAGTCTTGATTCGGTCCCCATTGTAAGGGAGTTTCCGGATGTATTTCCAGCAGACCTACCAGGCATGCCGCCTGACAGAGATATTGACTTTGGTATTGATTTGGTGTCGGGCACTCAGCCCATTTCTATTCCTCCCTATCGCATGGCACCAGCAGAGTTAAAAGAATTGAAAGAACAGCTTCGGGAACTCTTAGATAAGGGTTTCATTCGTCCGAGTGTGTCACCTTGGGGTGCACCGGTGTTGTTCGTGAAGAAGAAAGATGGCACAATGAGAATGTGCATTGATTACAGGCAGCTGAACAAGGTAACAGTGAAGAATAAGTACCCATTGTCCGTATTGAGGACCTATTTGATCAGCTCCAAGGAGCTAGTGTATTTTCTAAGATTGATCTTCGATCGGGCTATCATCAGTTGAAGATCAGGGACTCAGATATTATGAAGACAACGTTTAGGACGCGATATGGGCACTACGAGTTCCTGGTGATGTCTTTCGGGTTGACTAATGCCCCAGTTGCATTCATGCACTTGATGAATAGCGCATTTCGGCCGTACCTTGATTCTTTTGTGATTGTGTTTATTGATGATATTCGGGTATATTCACGCAGCCAGGAGGAGCATGCACATCATTTGAGGGTGGTATTGCAGAGGTTGAGAGAAGATAAGCTCTATGCGAAATTCACTAAGTGTGAGTTCTGGCTTGATACTGTGGGTTTTCTGGGACATATAGTGTCCAGTGATGGTATTCGGGTTGATCCACAGAAGGTCGAGGCAGTGCAGAATTGGACCAGACCTTCCTCAGCTACAGAGATTCGGAGTTTTCTCGGCTTGGCAGGCTATTATCGCCGGTTTGTTCAGGTATATCACCTCTATGGCAACGGCTTGAGAACTGTTACCAAAAAAAGTGTTCCCATAGGCCCTTTTTTGGTAGTGTGAGGAGAGCTTCCAGAAGCTCAAGGAGGCTTTGACCACAGCTCCAGTACTTGTGTTGCCATCAGCCTCAGGGTAATATACGGTATATTGTGATGCTTCTAGAGTTGGACTCGGTTGTGTGTTAATGCAGGAGGGTAGAGTTATTGCATATGCGTCTCATCAGCTAAAGCCCCACGAGAAGAACCACCCTGTTCATGATTTTGAGTTAGCGACTATTGTTCATGCCTTGAAGATTTGGAGGCATTACCTATATGGTGTATCTTGTGATGTGTATACGGACCACCGCAGCCTTCAGCATTTGTTTAAGCAGAAAGATCTAAATTTGAGGCAGCGGAGATGGCTTGAATTGCTTAAAGACTATGATATTACTATCTTGTACCATCCCGGGAAAGCCAATGTAGTGGCTGATGCATTGAGCCGGAAGGCTATTAGTATGGGCGGTTTGGCGTATATTCCAGTTGGGGAGAGACCCCTAGCAGTTGATGTTCAGGCGTTAGCTAATCGGATGGTGAGGCTGGATATTTCTGAGCCCAGTCGGGTGATGGCTTGTGTAGTAGCTCGTTCTTCTTTATATGATCGTATTCGAGAGCGCCGGTATGATGATCCGCACTTACTTGTCCTTAAGGACAGAGTTCAGCATGATGATGCCAGAGATGTCACTATTGATAGTGATGGTGTATTGCGGATGCAGGGCCGGATATGCGTGCCCAATGTTGATGGCCTTCGTGAGTTGATATTGGAGGAGGCTCACAGCTCGCGGTATTCTATTCATCCAGGAGCCGCGAAGATGTACCAGGATTTGAAGCAGCATTACTGGTGGAGAAAGATGAAGAAAGATATTGTGAGTCATGTGGCTCGGTGTCTAAACTGTCAGCAGGTCAAGTATGAGCATCAGAGACCTGGTGGTGTATTCCAGCGTATTGATATTCCTGAGTGGAAGTGGGAAAGGATTACTATGGACTTTGTTAGTGGACTCCCTCGGACGGCGAGGAAGTTCGATTCAGTTTGGGTGGTGGTGGATAGGTTGACCAAGTCAGCTCACTTCATCCCAGTGTGTACTACTTATTCCTCAGAGCGGTTGGGAGAGATATTCATCTGTGAGATAGTGAGATTGCATGGAGTTCCCATTTCTATTATATCAGATAGAGGTACCCAGTTCATTTCTCAGTTCTGGAGGACATTTCAGCGAGAGTTGGGTTCACAGGTAGAGCTGAGCATAGCATTTCATCCACAGACGGATGGACAGTCTGAGCGTACTATTGGGATATTGGAGGACATGTTGCGTGCTTGTGTCATTGATTTCGGTGGTTCATGGGCTGATTATTTGCCTCTTGCGGAGTTTGCTTATAATAATAGCTATTAGTCCAGCATTCAGATGGCATCGTATGAAGCTTTATATGGGAGGCGGTGTAGGTCTCCAGTCGGTTGGTTCGAGCCCGGCGAGGCTAGGTTGTTGGGGACAGAGTTAGTCCAAGATGCCTTAGACAAGGTGAAGGTGATTCAGGAGAGACTACGCACAGCTCAGTCGCGTCGGAAGAGTTATGCGGACCGGAAGGTCCAAGATGTGTCTTATTCAGTAGGTGAGAAGGTGTTGCTGAAGGTTTCGCCTATGAAGGGTGTTATGAGGTTTGGGAAGAAAGGAAAGTTGAGCCCAAGGTTTATTGGACCTTTTGAGGTGCTTAGGAAAGTTGGGAAGGTGGCCTACCCAGTTTGTCGGGAGTTCACCCGGTGTTCCATGTATCCATGCTCCGGAGGTATGTCGGAGACCCGTCTCATGTGTTAGACTTCAGCACGATACATCTAGATGAAGACTTGACTTATGATGTAGAGCCAGTAGCCATTTTGGGTCGACAGGTTCGTAAGCTGAGATCTAAGGATATAGCTTCAGTGAAAGTGCAGTGGAGAGGTCGTCCCGTAGAGGAAGCAACTTGGGAGACCGAGCGGAAGATGCGAAGTAGATATCCACACTTGTTTGATACTCCAGGTATGTTTCTTAACCCGCTCGCGGACGAGCGTTTGTTTAAGTTGGGGAGAATGTAACGACCCGGCCCGTCGTTACGGGAATTACCACCCCGTTACCTTGCATTTACATACCTTATGCTTTTATATCAGTATTAGAGTATATCGGGTGAGTTAGGAGTGATTTGGGTTGAAAATGAAGCAAATAGTATGTTTGAAGAAAGCTTGAATATGGGAAGTCAACCTAGAGTTGACTATTGAGTTAGAATGCTCGGAATCGGATTCCGATGATTCGACTAGTTTCGGGGGATCATTTATGACTTAGGAGAGCAATCGGAATTGAATTCGGAGGTCCGGTGTAGTTTTAGGCTTGAATTGGCGAAGGTTGAATTTTGGCAAAAACCGGATGGTAGGTGATATTTTGATCCGGGGTCGGAATGGAATTCCGACAATTTCTATAGCTTCGTTATGTGATTTTGGATATGTCTGCAAATTTTCAGGTCATTCGGACATCGTTTGATCGGGTTTTGGATTGAATGTTAGTTTTGAAAGTTTTGAAGAAACTTATGCTTGAATTCGTGTGTAAATGGTGATTTTGATGTTTAGGATGGTGTTTTTGTGATTGGAACAAGTCCGTATCATGTTTTGGAGTATGTTGGTGGTTTTCGTTGGGGTCCCGGGGGCCTCGGGATGATTTCGGACCATCAACCGGGCATATGGGACTTGGCAAAATCTGCAGAAAACTGCAGGTTTCTGCCCAATCAATTAGACCTTCGCGTTCGCGTGACATGGGTCGCGTTCGCGAAGGCCAGGCGGATCAATGCATCGCGTTCGCGGTCGGGGTGTGGCTCCCGTGGACGAGGATCACATTGGTACTAATTTCGGAATTTTCCGAGCAGTGGGCCCGGGGTCGGGTTTTACCAACTTGGTGTATTTATGCGAATTTCATGTAAATTGAAATGGGTTATGATTCTTTGACCCGTATTTGATATAATTATTGTGATTTGACTAGATTCTACGCACGAGGCAGCGAATTTCAAAGGAAAAGACATCGCGGACGAGTCTACGGCCGGCTAGAGGTGAGTAGTTTGTGTATATGGTAGCATGAGGGTTCGAAACCCCGGCTTAGCACATTGTGACGCTAGTAGGGCGTGGCTCGCACACCGTGGCAGGTGCGAGATTGATTGTGACTGGGGATTGAGACTTGGTCCATCCCGGAAATGAATAATATGTTATTAATGTTGGAAATACACTGTATTTGTTATACTTGTGGGCGGTGAGCCTTGTTTGGGGCCTTGTGCCGATCTGTAGAGTCCTTAGAGGACAATATTTATGTGATAGCTATATTTGCTTAAATCACTGATCTCAGTCCTGGAAATTGAAATCACAGTATTGATATGCTAAGTCACCCGCTTTCGCAAATTTAATAAAATTAAAGTATTTTTCATAAATTATGAACTGGAAACTGGAATTAAGATAAATGAACTGTTTTGTGACTTATCCGATTTATGTGGACTGAGGATGGATCGGGCTGCACGCCGCAGTGGTTGATATGAGGATCGGGCTGCACGCCGTAGCAGTATTTGCGCTTGGGCTGTAGGAGCCCCTCCGGAGTCTGTACACCCCCAGTGAGCGCCGTCGACGTTAAATTGGATCGAGCTACACGCCGTAGCGGTTATGTGCATTGCATTGCATCTTTATTTGTTGAATTACTCTGTGGTAGCTGAATTGTACTGTTGATGCTAGTTCGTAGGAGATTCGGACTGTAGTGTAGCTTCATATTGTGGTATTTTGTGGATTCTTGCTTTCAGCTACTTTTATATATTTATTACTCACTGAGTACTCAATACTCACCCCTACTCCCTGCACCTTTAGTGTGCATATTCAGGTACTCAAGAGAAGTAGACGAGCATTTTTAGCTTTTGCGGTGTCATACCGAGTTGCTGAGGTAGCTGCCGGCGTTCGCAGAACCTAGCTTCTCCTCTCCTTTCCAGTTGTTATTTTGTATTTTGTATTCGGACTTGAGTATTTCTATACAGTACTCTCTATTCCTGTTGGGTTTTGTTAGAGGCTCTAGACTTGTGACTCCGGATCTTTGGGAGTGTCAGTATTTTGTTCATTATTATTATTATTGGAGTTCTTTGACTCATATATTCTTCTTGAAATGTCCATTTGGGACTGATAGTCGTTGTGACAAGTAATAGTTGGTCTGGCTGGCCTAGCTTAATTGTTGGGCGCCATCACGATCGAATTTTGGGTCGTGACACTTATTATACCCGGTATGGATAATATTCTACCGAGAGTAATATTTATCCACAACCGGATACTGAAAGGATAAGCTTATTATACCCTGTATGGATAATCTTCTACCGAGAGTAATATTTATCCATAATCGGATTCTGAAATGATAAGCTTATTATACCCTTTATGGATAATCTTCTACCGAGAGTAATATTTATCCATAATCGGGTTCTAAAAGGATAAGCTTATTATACCTAGTATGGATAATCTTCTATCGGAGGTAATATTTATCCGTAACCGGGTACCGAAAAGATAAGCTTCTTCAGGAATTTTATTTTCAATAGAGTACTAAAAAGATAAACATATTTACGGCGGAGTCTCATATGGATAAGCTTTCTCAGGAAGCTTATTTACAACGTAGGATGAACATCCATAATATAATATATTTATAACGTGAATTTAATTCTCAATATCTTCTCTCTCCTTGTATCCCAAATGTAGTAATATTAATAAAAATAAAAGAATTGGCAATTATACTGCCTCACACGTGCCTCATTACTCACACGGTCACACGATAAAAATAAAGTAAAAATTTCCTAGCATACTATATATAGTTTGTTAATTTCCTCCTCTCGGCTTTCTTCTTCGACCTCTAAAATCTTTTTTCTCTACAGCTTCCATTCGCCATTGACAAAACAAAACTCTAATTCTCTGCTTCAGGTACTACTTTCTTTTACATCGATCTTCTTTTTTATTAAAATTGTCACTGTTTTCCGATATTTGCTTCTGTTCTCTTAAATCCTTGCTTTGTGTTTTAATTTGCCTTTTTAGGGTTTCTCATGGGTATTTCGGGAATTTCGTTTTTTCGATCCTTTTCTGAAATTGGTTGTTTTGATTTTGTTTTACACTTACTTTATCGATCTTGTTTCAATTGGATTTAATTATTTAATTCCTTAGTGGGTTTTTGATAATTAGTTGATATGTTTTCTGTTTTATTTTTTGATGGGCTTTAGACTTCAATTCAATTTTGCTTGACTGTTATTGGAAAGTCTGGTGTAATTAGATTAGGGTTTATTGGGAGTTATCTTATTGTGGATTTTTAATGAATTCTTTCTTTACTGGGTTTTTGATAATTAGTCGTAGTATTTATGGTTCTAACTTTTTCTTAGCAACTGGCTTTCATGCTTTTCATGTGATTATAGGTACTATTTTCTCGATCATATGTGGTATTCCTGCAAGCTGGCCGAGACACTCCGATCATTAATAGAAGAAATTTACTAATGAGATTTCAGTTCTAGAAAAGATAATAGTTATGCCTATTAGGAATTTAGTCGAGTTGGTTCTATGATAGTCACTGTTTGATTCGCTCCATTTTGCCGGTTATAGATTCTCAATTTCTATTGGAATCTCCCAGTTGGGAATGTTTAAAATTTCGCCAATGTACTATGCATCGGTCTGAAGTGTGGTCAGATAGACACCCCTTGTCGGATAAATATACTGAATATATTGGTAAAATATTACTTTTTTATACATATATATTTAAATTTTGAACACCCTTATCAAAATTCCTGGCTTTGCCACTGGGTCTAAGGATTTTTAAGATACATTAAACGCACACTTTGCTGTGTTGCATTGCTTTTAACTTTTTGAAGTGTAATCTGCTTGTATTGGGACAGGTGAAGTTGCAGGAGCTTGGTGGGAGTTGTGGAGTGAGAAATGGCGGCTTCAAGTGCACATGAGGAGGCAGGGACAGGAAGGTCTTATGAGGGAGTGTCGAGCGGGCAACAGCAATGCAGTGAAGCATTGGCGGAATGGAGGTCATCTGAGCAGGTAGAAAATGGAACTCCATCAACTTCGCCTCCTTACTGGGATTGTGATGATGACGACGATGGTGGTATGGTGCTTTGGGTCTCCAATTTTTTTACCAATTCATTCAAATTTGTGTTTGATAGTCTATGACTTCGTGATGTTTTATTTCTTAGTATTTCCTTCAGTCTTGTAAGGTATTGTGGTTTCTTTATGATGAATACTTGGTACACGATGTTTTTGCTTCTTTAGGATTTTCTTTCTATGCTAAGAGTGATATGCTGTGTAGGAGCCTCGCTGTTGATTATGGAGGGCTGGACTTATGTGCGTATATTTATGTAAAGTTATCTAGGTTGCCAGAATTCCTTCTTCTTGGATGAATATTTCTTTCCTCTCTTTGGTGTAGGAGGCTAGTATACCATTGCCTTTGAGAGTCTCTTTTAGAAAGTGTTTTAATTAGTTCTTTGTATTTTCGGTGTCTTTAGTTTCCTTGTAACCCCCCCCCCCCCAAACCCACCCCACCCCACCCAAAGTTAATCGGTCAAAGTAGCTTCTAATATTCTCAAATCTTCTTTTACTATCCCTTTTCTAGTCCCTAATGCAAAAAGTGGACATCATTACTATATTTCACATATAAGGTCTATGTGATTGTGTAATCATGGGCACTATTTCTGCTATCTTTCTTACATATAAGCAGTGATGTTATGTGGATTGTACAATATATATTGAGGGATGATTTCGTCCATGTTAGATCCAGTATACTCTGGTTTTAAAGGTACTTTCTTTCACAATCCTCTGTGTCCACTCTGTTGTTTTACTCTTTCCTAATTTTTCTAGTTCTTCACTTTTCAGCTCTAGTGAAATTGAGACAACTCTTTGGTCCTAATTACATAGTTGTTGAAAAAAGCTATTGCAGTCTAGTTGTATCTTTTACTTAGAACATATCATAGTGGCTATTTCCTTTTAAATCAATATAACTTAAAGGATATCATAGATTCATAATGTCTGCTTACTTGCTTAGCACTATCCCAGCTTCCTGAGTTTGATAATAAATAAGGAATAAAAAAATTAGACGATTTAGTTTAAGTTATAGATTGAAATTGCAAAATAGTACGCCTTTTGCCTATTGGGTTGAGATATGATGCTTGAGTTATAACTGAGAATTTTCTTTTTGCATGGAACTCCGTGTCATTCTTATTCAGTTATACCTTTGGTTTTTATTCAGTTATTCTCTTTTATTGTCTTTAGGCCCTAAACCTTCTGAGCTATATGGGAAATATACATGGAAGATTGATAAGTTTTCACAAATTAACAAGAGAGAACTTCGCAGTAATGCATTTGATGTTGGCGGCTACAAATGGTATGATGTTCTTGTGAAGAATTATTTTGTTTAACTTTAACTTGCTTATTTAGCCTCATCTATAAGCTCACTTTTAAACTGCTTGTAGAATCTTAATAGTAAGCCTCTATGTGCAACCCTATATTATTATTTAGTTCTTGAGATTAGATTAAGAAAGACAGCTTGTATATTTATATTGATAGAAGAGTGGTTACTTTTTATATTAACTAGAATAACAATGCATCCGTTTATTTACAATGATAATGGCACTAGCTCACAGGCGGATCTAGGATACGAAGATGGTGGGTGCCATGATTTCCCTTAATATACTGTAATGACTAATATAGAGTTTGTTAGAAACGTATATTCGGTTCGGTTCTGTCTCTTTTGAGTTTATTTGGGTCAACTTAATAGGTGTTTTTTATTTGCATATATGAAGATTACATCTCAAATGTCAAGACAAACATAATTAGAATTTTATACCCGAGTCATACCTTTAGTATTAACATCACAAGTAAAGTCAACACTTTCACTAAAGGGCATATATATATATATATATGTATATATATATATATATGTATATATATGTATATTTAATTTTTTTTTTTGCACAAGTAGAATAACATCGTCAATAAGAAAATTACACCAATTAAACAAGAAAAGTAAAAGAATACTTTCAATTGGTAAACTACGTCCCATAAGTAAATATACAATTAGATGATACATAAATTTTGTAAAATCAAAATCATAAATTTCATCTTTTTTCTAAGCAATGTTTACAAAATTTCATCACAATTTGATAGTAAAGAGATTTAAATTGAAGTTAACATCCATAGAATAGCACAAATTGTTATGATATAATAAATAGAAGAAATTATGAAAAACTAAAACGGATCATAATCTAAAATTTCCATTGAACCCAAGCCTTTTGATTTTGAAAGAAGAAATTTCACAAATTTGAGACTAAAAGAAATGCTTATATTTATGGGATTTTAAAATTTTGGAGTCTTTTTGAGTGTTTTCGCTAGAAGTCACAGGAAAACTAATGTTGGAATAAAGGAAAGAGAAATATAAAAAAGAAGAAAAAGGCAAATAGGAAATTGGGAGATAACTGAAAAGGGAAACGACTGTGACAAAAGGAAATGAAAAGCACAAAAAAGGGAGCTAAATAAAGTTTAACGTAAATTCGAACTTGGGTCTTACACACAAGAAAAGCTTTCAAAAGGTCTCCCAACTATGGCATCTTTGTTTAGTTTGCAACAGCGGGTGGCAGAATCATATATTTGACCTAGTTTAAGAAAATTTCAATATAGGTACATAATAATTTTATCAACCTTGCGGGTGCCATACCATCCCCATCCTAAGGGATGGATCCGCTCCTGCACTACATGTATCGTATTCTTCCTATTTGTTAGGCTGTGTTGAGTCTTCTTACTTCCACTGCCACATGATTGCCAATATGCTTTCCACCACCATTCTTCAGATTGGAGCATATAATACAAGCGTTTACTTTTATGCGCCAAGCTTGTTATAAATAAATACCTACTTCTAGGATGTTTCATAAGGATCTTTTGCTGTTTGTTCATTTGAGCAAACGGACTAAGTGCTAATATGGCACAACCACAAGAGGAGTAGGGGAGACAAGGTTAGGCACTGGGTAGTGCAGCGCATCTGTCTCAGGTCCAAAGGCGACTAGAGGTGTTAACCTGGCCACCCAACCCAATCAATATAATAAATAAGTAAAGATTATAATTACGGGTACCGTACTTCGAGTAGGCAATAAAGAATGTCCAATGCATATTTAGCAGACTATTACAACTGCCTCACTGCTACCGCGAAGCAAAACTAGGAATGGTTACCAGTAATATGATTATAAGTACTAGAACTTATTATCCAAAGATTTCTATTACTTTTTTGAGATACAAAATGTAGAGTCACCAATACGTACTGTAGTGGAGGTGAAAGGACTGAGCTTACTTGGATACGTTTTGTTTGAAGGTACTTTTGGTAATTTTTGATTAGTCTTTGAGACATTTTGAAGACTGTTAAGGTTGTTTAGTTTCTTTTAGACTGAGATGGTTGATCATTGACACAGAGAGGAAATGGGACGTGTTGATAAGGTCAGGATTCTGTTAGACTGGATGACAGACCTGTGATACTCTGATTAACTTGATAATAGACTAAAAGAAAGACTTGAAAAAAAAGAATTGGCTAAGAGAATGACTTGTGACTTACTTGAGTGGTTTGTCACCCGGTAACTATAATTTACTTATGTAAAAAGTTATTACAAATTGTATTAACAGGAACAACAATTAATCCTCTTATATCAAATGCTATACTACCTATTTTCATTTTGTGTTATATTTACTTTTCTAACTTATAATGCTACATTAACTCTTCTTATTTTGCAGTTCTTCATTAAGGGCTAGTATCATTTTAAACATAAGCTATGTTAGTAGGATGAAAATAAGTAAAAGAGGAGAATTGAGAGTTATTTTCGTGGTTGGGTTGGAAAAATAGTTGAGGTGCATGATACCTCCCCACATCACCTTTTTCCAACTCTTGTGAAACTTGAATGTTAATCACAAAATCGTTTTTACTACGTATTGAACAAAAAGTAAACTCTCTTACTTTCCTCTAGAAATGAATGGTTAATGGGTGATGTCAGGAAAGTAATGATTAAGTCCTATTCCTGCTCCGTTCCTCTTGTCCATTGCTGAACCAAATAAACTTGTAGCTTAGTTCGAGGAAGATGCATGGCTGATTAGCTGGCACAACAGTTATATTCTTGTTATATTGATGTAGAGGTTGGTGATAGTAATTGTTAATTTGGAGTTTGGGTTATCAAGTTGCTACTCTTGTTATCATGGTGGAAGTTCCATGGGGGCATGCATTTGCAGCAACATCTGCTGTATCATCATATGCTCGTTACCTATTGTTGAATGGAAATTACCAGTCCATGAATTAGGAAGCGACTGACAAATGTTTGCTCCAACTGTTGCGGCAGGTACATTCTGATTTATCCTCAGGGGTGTGATGTTTGCAACCATCTCTCTTTGTTTCTTTGTGTGGCTAATCATGACAAGCTCCTTCCAGGTGTGGTAATGTTGATAGTTCATCACAAGCTATCTAGAAGTTGATGTGTTAGCTATGATTATGATGTTTTGTTCCTATTTTGGTAAGAACAGGTTGGGGTCATTTTGCTCAATTCACTATTGCTGTGGTGAACAAAGACCCGAAGAAGTCCAAGTATTCGGGTTGGTTTGTTGGGTCTGTTCTTTTTGCAATGAATTTATTGGTTCCATTTGCCCTCACATTAATAGACAGTTGCAAATTTTTTCAGATACATTACATCGTTTCTGGAAGAAAGAGCATGATTGGGGTTGGAAAAAATTTATGGAGTTGTCGAAAGTTTTGGATGGTTTTGTTGATGCTGATACGCTCATAATAAAAGCTCAAGTTCAAGTAATCAGGTCTTTTGCAAGCCATTCCTATTTGAGACTTTTTAGATGAACGCTTGCAGAAATGCGTATACCCTTTGTTCAAATGCATATACCCTTTGTTTTACCTTAAAGAGGTTTAGCAGATGCACTAATAGCATACTTCTTCCACCTTTTTTGTGGTAAATGTTAAAAGTGGTATCTGATGTATGCTTGTGTATGGGGTGTAAAAGGGGCAGCTAGTTAACATTTTCTTTTAACTTTTGCCTAATAAAAGAGCAGCAAATCGGTTCGAGATGTGAACATGCCGTAAGTATGGCATATGATCGGAGATGGACATACTGACATGAAAACTAAACATCATTGTATTGAGTTCTGCAAAATTTCTATTTTGTGTAGCTTATATGGGGATTAATCTAATAAAAAGTTATACATGCACAATATTTATATGTTACAAATATTAACCATGCAATTCGGCGATCTTTTTAACTCGACATATCATCCTTGTGATCTTTTGTCCTTGTAATATTCTACTATTATTTATTGACTTGCATATCATAGGAAAAATAGAGAACAGAAAATTGTAGGAGGAAGTGTCTTCAAATATCGTTGAGGACATTTTGTATGGTGGTCAAACAGTTAATGAAGAATTTTGGAGTATGACAGGAATTTGATGCATTTCTTGAGTGTTTTAAAAGTGCCTTTCAACATGGACACGAGTGCAGTTCCCTTGTTACATATTGTGAAGTTTCAACCAGTTAGCAACTTAGACCATAACAGACCAAGGCTACAAGATGTCACAATTGGAAGGCTCCATTTACTTTACATAAATCTTCAATCGAACTTTTAGTTTAACTTGAGGGTGTGTAGCAGTTCTTGTTTGAATCATTCTTTCTGAGAATAGAAAGTACTGTCCTTTATAGTATTTTCCAGTAAGTTGCTCTTAAGCAGCCCCCTTCATACTGGAATGGGTCTCAAACAGTGATTGTTGGTTGTACTGCTATGATCCTTGCAATGCTAAACTGCTATGATCTATGTTTATTATCTGTAGGGAGACACCAGATCGCCCCTTTCGTTGCCTTGACCGTCAATATCGAAGGGAGCTTGTTAGGGTATATTTGACTAATGTGGAACAAATCTGCCGCCGTTTCGTGGAAGAGCGACGAGTAAAGCTTGGGAAGTTGATAGAGGATAGAGCTCGATGGTCAAGGTAGGGATTTCGATGTTCTTACTTTTGGCCATGTTTTAGAGGCTTTCGGTTTCCATAGGGCACTATCGTCTACTTTGGTTTGTGCTCTCTTTTGTGTCTAGTCTAGTTGGGTTGTTTGTGGCCAATGACTCATGGTTAATGGTTTCATGTTGAATAAACCGTGTTCCTCATCTCCTTAAGAGACATGCTTAAAATTTTGATGTCAGTCTTTCATTTGTCAAATTTCTCAGCATTTTCACCTAAAGGACTCCTTGTGATGAAATTTCAGCTTCTGTGCTTTTTGGCTGGGAATGGACCAAAATTCTAGGCGCCGCATGTCCAAGGAGAGATCAGATTCAATTTTAAAAGTGGTTGTCAAGAACTTTTTCATAGAGAAGGAGGTTACTTCTACTCTTGTTATGGACTCCTTATACAGCGGGCTTAAGTCTCTTGAAGGCCAGATAATGGGCAAGAAAGGTAAAGCAAAATATTCGGATGCAGATGAACAACTGGTTCCTATTGTTCGTATGGAGAAAAACATGTTTGTGTTGGTGGATGATGTCTTGCTATTGCTTGAGAGTGCTGCATTGGAGCCATTGCCTCCAAAGGATGAGAAAGGCCCTCAAAACCGAACAAAGGTGAGTGACATAATGCCATTGTTCAAGCTATATGCCCGATATATTCTCATGGTTATAACTTGAGCTGTGCAGGACTACTGCAAAAACTGCCTCCCCCCCCCACCCCACAAACGCCCAATTAGAGCTAATATTCACAATTAATAAGAACATTACCCAACAATTGACTGGAGGTTGACATTTATATTTAAGATGTCTCTTTTTGGCAATGTTCAATGCTATCAGACTGCTCGTATTAAGCACACGTGATAGTAGATTAAGATTCTCTTATTTATTGTGTGTTCTTGCATTTGTTTGTTGCTTATTTATGTATTTATTTTCTGTCCAGTTTGGCCCTGTTATTTAGGAGTCTATAAAATTCCATTAAGTAATAGTATCAGTGTGTGATCATTGACAAGCAGTTATATGCAGTCCTTGATCTGTTTGGACACATGTTAAGCTCGTTTCCTCGATAAACTTCGGCATTTCAGCAAGAATAACAATAACACCTTTTGCCTGTGGTAACTTTCAACTGGAGTGCTTTTCTATTTAGGAATTTACATTATGGCATTGGGCCAGTGGAAAATTTTATGGCATCTAAAAGGAAGTTCAGCGACATGACGGGTGAAGCGGATGTGGAAGTCAGGCCTGACTCCTCAAGAGAGTTTTATGTACTTAGGGTCAATTATCCAGGGAGATGGGGAGATCGATGGGATGTTACACACCTTATTGGGGTGAGGTGGATGAAATCGAGGTTAGCATGGAGTCATGTGTGACAAAAATGTGCCACCGTAACTCAAAGGTAAGTTCTATAGAGCGGTGGTTAGAACGGCTATGTTGTATGGAGCTGAGTATTGGCCAGTCAAGAATTCACATGTCCAGAAGATGAAAGTAGCAGAAATGAGGATGTTGAGATGGATGGGCGGGCACACTAGGCTGGATAAGATTAGGAATGAAGATATTCGAGAGAGGGTGGGTGTGGCTCCCGTGGACGACAAGATGCGGGAAATGTGGCTTAGATGGTTCGGACATGTGCGGAGGAGGAGCCTAGATGCACCGGTTAGGAGGTGTGAGCGGTCGACTTTGGCAGGTACGAGACGAGGCAGAGGGTGGCCTAAGAAGTATTGGGGCGAGGTGATCTGGCAGAACATGGCGCGACTTCAGATTTCCGAGGACATGGCTCTTGATAGGAACATGTGGAGGTCGAGCATTAGGGTGGTGGGCTAGGGGGTAGTCGAGAGGTCTTACCTCTTTGTATCGGGTAGTCTGATAGTGTTTTGTTTAGGTTTGTTTAGCGGTTCTATGTTGTGTTACATTGTTGTTTTGCATAGTTGTGTTATTGTCCTTTCACTCATTCGTTGTTATTTTCTTTCCAGCATCTTTTGTTGTTATATGCCTTTTCTTTTGTTTCTTTTATGATATTATTGTCTCTCCCGTCGAGCCGAGTCTCCCGGAAACAGCTTCTCTACCCTTTTCAGGTAGGGGTAAGGTCTGCGTACACTTTACTCTCCCCAGACCCCACTAGTTGGGAGTTTACGGGGTATGTTGTTGTTGTATACTTCACATATGTATCCATACCCCATAGGCATTCACTTATTGTGCCATTGTTTTTTGTTTCAGGATGGCATTTCTGGAGATGAGTTTAACAAAGATGCAATTGAGCGTGATGAGAGGCGTTTAACTGAATTAGGTCGTCGAACCATTGAAATATTTGTCCTAGCACAGATTTTCAGGTAAAAACTCTTTTGATATATTATTTGCGCATTGTAGTCACTTGATTGTGATATAATATATAAACTGCTGGTTAGGTACAGAGGTTTCTCTTTGCCTTGCTATTTAAACGGTTAGAACATATAGATTTTGTTGCTTTTTGGTTCGTGTATTTGCCTGGAGGCCATTTCATGTTTGGATGTCTGACCCATCTTCATGATCTAGCTTGGAATACTTCAAGTCTAGGTTGTAATTTTCTCTTGATTCCTATTCGTCTAAACTTGAGATGTATTGAGGAGTTTTCTTGATTCTAGTTTAGCAATTATACATTAATTCCAAGTTTATTATATTTTGTGACTTTCTGTAATATCATCTCATGCACAACTTATGTAGTGTACACTAGTTGGTTAAATATACTTCTCTTATTTTGTGGCAAAAGTTAATACGTATGTCGCCCAGTCCACCTATTTGTTGAATTGAAGTTAATTTGGTTTAGCCTCACAGTTGGATAAGGTGCGCTTCCAGCAAAACAAACTATCTTCTCCTTTTGGAACTAATTGGAAGTACAGTTTCAGTATCAACTTTGCTCCAAACCAATCCAGACCTTAGTAGCCCTCATACAGTTATCTTTTACTTCAACCACAGGAGGTCCAAGAGTAGACTTCTTGAATCCATTTCCTGATGGATCACCTAAGTACAACCTAAAGGTTTTACCTCATGTTGCTATGCATGCTGATGTCACTTGATTGGTAGAAAATAAAGGAAACCAGCAGTTGGTGCTTCGTTTCTGTATAGGATCAGGTAAAGGGGAAGCTCATGTTGTATGACACGTCACTCAAACATTCATACGGGCAGCTATTATGCATATATCTTTAATGACCTTGATTTAATGTTAATTGATTCTTCTGCTATGCTGGAATGTTCGTTAAACTAACATAAATTGTTAAGAGTGGCATCAGTAACTGCATTTTCCTCAATGTGAGGCCTCGTACTTTCTTAAATAGCGGCAGTTCGTTATTCTTGCAATTTTAATTAACAATGACTTTTTCATTTGTCTTACTGTAGTAAAATAGAGGTTGCGTATCAGGAGGCTGTTGCTTTAAAGAGGCAAGAAGAGCTCATCCGTGAAGAGGAAGCTGCTTGGCTGGCAGAAACTGAGCAGAAGGCTAAACGAGCATCTGGAAAGGAAAAAAAGTCCAAGAAAAAGCAGGTATTGCATTTTATATGTATGCAGGATTAGAAACAAGCTTTGGTATTATATATGAATTAGGGCCTTTGCGTTGAGGACAGATACATTTATCGTGCTTGCTTTGTATGTCAGGCTAAGCAGAAGCGGAATAATCACAAAGTAAAGGATAAGGGTGTTGGTGAAAAACCTGGATCCATGGAGCTATATAAGATTGATCAGGATGGACCTATTGGTGAAGGAAGCGAGTACATAAATGAGGAGGGAGAAGCAGTACTTGGAAAACCAGATATACTGGAAGCTATATCTGATGTTTCTGATTCAATCGATTGTGTCCCAGAGGTTATTAATCCTGACTCTGAAGACAGAGATGCAAGTCCTGTCAATTGGGATACTGACAGCTCAGAAGTTCATCCTTCCACGGAAACTAGCAGCAGTGGGTTAAGTGACCTTTCAGCCGTGCAAAATGGGTTAGCTGGAAGGAGAAGTCCTTCCGTCATGGATGATAGTTCATCGACGTGTTCCACCGATTCGATTCCTTCCGTGGTTTCAAATGGGCCTTCCAGATGGACATCGTCTAACCATAAAAATCAGAAATCATCTAACAGGTAACCTTCTTTATATTTTTTTTTTGGGGGGGGGGGATAGTCTAAATATATTCGAAATGTTAGTTGTATTCTAAAATTTTGGTGCTTCAACTATTCAGAGGGAAGAACCAAAGAAATAAGTCAACTTCTAGTGCGGCTGATTGGGCTAGTGAAACACTAAGTCAGCCATTAGATGCTGTTTTAGACGTAGGACAGCTAAGTGATAGAAGTTGCAGGGCACCTGGATCTGAGTCACATTCTACTGTGCTTTCATCGAATGAGCAGCAAAAGGTGAAGAAGGTTATTATCTTCCCTGCACTCACTCTTATCCTTCTAAAGAACCGATTGGAATCGTCATAAAATACTTTTACCTAAGAGAAAACCACCTAATGTTGATGAAAAAAATTTATTTTTGGTTCTTTTCTCTCTTTCTTATCCCTCATTACTTCACCACATTGCCATCATAGAACCTCAAGTTTGTTACATGGTAAACAAAAAAAAAATGCAGGGAAAGAAAAATCTCATGGAGACTGAGTTTACTGTTCATGTAAGCAATTAGTATTCTTGAAATGCCGGTAAATTGCCCTATCCTTTTACTGTTCATGTAAGCAATTAGTATTCTTGAAATGCCGGTAAATTGCCTCTATTTGTTAAGATGCATATGCCTTTCCAATGAGTTTATTGGGAAATGTCTTTTCTTAGATGCTGTGATTCTGTTTGTCTTCAGTTAATACCAATTTCATGCTACTTTCTTACTCTTAGCAGGAAGTAGTAGCTTTGCAGCAGAGGAAGGCCGAGACAGAGAGACCTTCAATGGAGAAGCTGAGTGTCAAGTCTTCTCCAAGAAGCCCTCCAAAAGATGCAGTCTCTGCTGTTCAGCAGAAGTCACAGACGAAGATCTCTGTCACAAGTGATCCTGCTTTGGTTAAAAGATCGTCTTCAGATGGTCCCAAGCTAGCTGATAAATCAGCTCTAGTTTCTAATTCATCTGAAACTGCCGTATTGAAAGCTGATCCGCATAAAGCTGTAGAGCCAAGGGTCAAGGATAAGCCCTCAGTGCAGCCCATTTGTATTACGGCTGCGATGTCCTCGTCTCAACAAGTAACAGTCTCTGCTACAACAGAAAATTTCAGATGGCAACAAGTGCCCTCTGTGTCCAGACCATTGTGTGATCCTTTAGTTCCTGGATCTAGGCCTGCTGCCCCTGTTGTTTCCATGGTTCAGACAACACCATCACTGGCTCGTTCAGCGAGTGCTGCGGGCCGATTGGGTCCCGATCCTTCACCTGCAACACACAGCTATCTTACTCAGTCCTACAGAAATGCAATTATGGGTGGTCCTGTCTCTGGAAGTCCGGCTAGTTTTAGTCAACCTCATTCTCCAATTTCAGTAGTTAACCTATCGCATTCGTACTCTCAACAACAACCTCCACTGGTTTCTGGGGCATCATTTTTACTGCATGGTTTGGAAAGAGCAGAACCTAGCTCGATGAGACCAAGCTTTTCATATGGAATGGTGAATAATGGCAGCTTGCAGAATGGACTGCAACGGGATTGTCCCCAAAGGGACAGTAACAGGAGTATATCTCAACATCATCCTTCTGCATCGAATGGAAGTACGAACTTTGATATGTTCAAGACTGTAAACAGTAGAACACATGATCACGTTCCTGATTCTCTGGCTTGCACGTCTGGACGCCAGTCCCAGAGTGTATCGGCTGATGAATTTCCTCATCTTGATATTATTAACGACTTACTGAACGATGATCATGGGATTGGAAGGGCTTCTATACCCGACTTGGGCTTTCAAAGTTTTAGCAGCGGGTCACAGCATCTAAATCATGGGTTCACATTCCCAGGTGATATTGGCATGCCAGCTGACCTAGGTACTTCATCAAGCTCTTGTAGGTTTGAACGAACACGAAGTTATCATGACATGTTCCAGCATAACTATTCTGGAGGCCTTTTTGATAGTGCTAGTGATATGATTCTGCAGCCCGATCCACGATTTATGAATGGACATCATATTGATGGGTTAGTTCCTAACCAGTGGCAAATGATGGGCTCTGAGTCATTTCTTGGGATGAGGAATGGGAATATTGATGGTAGTCACCCATATCCTCTCCCCGACTATTCAAACATGGCGTGTGGTGTAAATGGGTACGGATTATTTAGGCCTTCGAATGGCCTTTGAAAGCTTCTATGGCGGAGATATTTAGGCTGTCTTTCTCTGTAATAACGTATTTGAGAAGAGCATTTTGGTCTTTAAAGGAAACATTTTGTAAAGGGTGATTCTGCTTCTTTGTTTCAAATTTTAGCATTGGAAAAGCGTGGCTTTTGCTATCGCGCCAGATTGAGTATTTAATATTTTAGAACTTTGGCCTTTTTCTTATTCCTCAAGTCTGATGTGTGTTGTTATCTTTGCTGTTTTGATAACCATTATGTTACCATATAAATGTACTCCATCACCTAGCATAGTCTCAAGAGCTTTGGTTCAGTGGTGTAAAGTTGGGACGTGTAATGTGTAAGTTAGACGCATGTTGTGGGTTTGAACTCTGTTGTAGTAAAAGCAACAGCAGTATCGACGATATATGCAGTGTGATCCCACAAGTGGGGTTTTGACAAAGGTAGATGATGCATAGACCTTACCTCCTACCTTGTATCAGAGAGGATGTTTTCGATAGACTATCGGCTCAAAAGCCATAAATTAGGAGGAGGGAAATTGGTATTGTGGTCAACTTCAACACTTGGATACAACACGAAGGCAGGGTAGGTCTGCTTAATGATTTTTGACGACAGTAAGGTCTCTGTAGCTTTAGCCACCTACAACTACAAGGGATGTCAATGCTCCTTTGAATACCAAAAAGACAGAACAAAAAGGCCTACGTTTTAATAAGACAGAATTATTTTATCTTATAATTTTTTTTTATAAAATAAGAAAAAGTAAATGAAAACTACAGTAGTAGAATCTCAGGTTTCACACCTGAAAAGTACCTAGAATGTAATTTTAAAGTATGGTAATAATAGTTACTATAACATTTATTTCTAAAAGCATGAAATAAGACATTCAATTTTATGCATAAAGAATTGTTATTAGGTAGAGTTAGGCGAAACCTTTGAAATTATGGTCACTTGATAAGCATAAGAGATTTTTGTGAAAAAAAAAGATATATGCACGAAGCTTTGTGTGTGTAAAACTTTTGAACCCGATTTATTTTGCTCGTTATCTTTTTGATTCAATGGTTGATTCACACGTCTCTTTACATGCGTGTCTGATTCTTTTTCATGAGCCACTCATGTTGAATATTTTTATTTTTATTTTTTACTAGTGCCACCCAATTTGAATGGGTAGTTATTTTTTTATATATATTTATATATAATTTTTTATAGTTAATTATATGATAGCTATTTTTATTTTAAAACTCCAACTTGAAACTACTCTCCGATTTAAATGGGTAGTTTTTCTTCTCTTTTTTCGTTTATTTTAAAACTCCAACTTGAAACTACTTCTCCAATTTGAATGGGTAGTTTTTTTCTCTTTTTTCGTTTTTTATAGACTTTTTTTTGCCTTTTTATTTTAAAATAATTTTTAAAACTCTAACTTGGAACTACTCTCACCCAATTTGAATGAGTTGTTGTTTTTTATATATTTTTTATATTTTTATTTTATATATTTTTTTATTATAGTTAATTAATTATAAGATATCTATATTTATTAATGTAATTAAAGTAAACTATATATATATATATATATATATATTTTTTTATTTTTATTTTTAGATATATTCAAATTCAAAAAGAATAATCAATAATTAATTATTAACTAAATAAATAATTTAATAACTAACTATGCCACGTGGTTTTTCTGAAGCTACCACGTAGCTTACTAAGAGGAATTTTTTCTCTCCTATTAATAATATATAGATATATAGATAGATTAAAAGGTAGTTTATTGTCCTAACAATGCCACTTGGGTTTTTGTGATTATGTCACTTGTCTTAATAATATTTTTTTAAAATAATTTTAAAATTCTAAATTGAAACTATTCCCCAACTTGAATATGTAGTTTTTTTAATTAATATTTTCATTTTTTTACTGTAACTAATTTATGTTTTTTTTTCTATTTTAAAATAACTTTAAAACATCAACTATAAATTACTCCTTAATTTGAATGGGTAGTTATTTTTTTTAATATAGCTAATTATAATATATTTATATTTATTAATTCAAAAAGTGTAACTAATTAATTCAAAATTTTAAAAAAAATAATTAGTTAAAATGTAGTTATTTTTGTCTTAACAATACTACTTGGATTTTTGTAATTATGCCACTTGTCAGAATAATATGCTTTTGTCTTTGGCTTTTAATTATATATAGATGATGAGTGAAAACGAGACAACTCAAATTTTCTTAATTATGTTTTCAATATGCCTATCACGTGCGTGTTTTATTCTTTTCCAATGGCCAAATATGTGGATGATAATAAGCGACAATAAAGCTCAAATTTAAGATATCTGTCTGTTCTAATATCATGTAATAATATGTGATTATTTCATTTAAAAGTTTAAACTATTAGAGAAAGTACTCTCAATTTTATCACGTCGTAGTGCGTGAAAGTTTAAGACCACATTTGAGTGTTTCCTCCTAAAGTCCTATCCAATGTTCAAAGCTTCTTCTAATGAAATACGCAATTTTTTTGTAAATTTCTTTTCATGCGTGACGAAAAACTATATAGAAAGTCATGCGATTTCAATGCCACTAGCTGATCACGATTGTGTATATCTCCTCCTTCATTTAATTTTTTTATTTTGGATAATCACGTACGTGTTTGAGAAAAAATACAATATTTTCAATTTATATTTGAAATTAGCTAACTTTTTAATTTGTATATATTTTATGCATAATTTTCACAGTTTTTTAATGCCGGCTGGTACACTGGAAAAATAGAAAAATCCTTTTAGATATTAATCAGGAATTAATCAAAATTCATTTATTCACAATGAAAAGGAGAAAAAAAAGAAAAAGAAAAACAGAATAAAGTAACTCACAGCCTTAAATAAAATTTTGTATATCCATATTTACATCAATTACTTGGACTTACAAACAAAGCTAATCACGCATGGGCCTCCAAGTAAGGAAAAAAAATATGCCTTACAAAAATAAAAGAAAATAAAACAAACCAAAGAATTAAAGAATGGTCAAGACATTACAATAGCAAAGAATTTACTTAAACTATTTAATGGAAACTTTCTATATTTAGCTTTCTTAGGCATCACGGAAGCTCTTCCCATGCATGCTTTTAGCTTACGTAAACTTTACCATGGTGATGATACTGCAGGTGAAAACAGCCCGATACCAGGATAATAAAAAGCTAAGCGTCCAACTTAAAACCTTCGATCACTGTGTCGTGTCTCAGGACATTGTTAACCATTTTGGAAACTCTTACACAACTGATGAGAGACATGTGTATTCTCTGACAACAGCCGCCATAGCTGGCCAATGTTTATTGGTTCAGAGGCATGAGCCACCGCCGCCTTGGCCGGGGATGTTGGTACAAGGAGAAGCACCAGATGGTGGAACCGGACCCCTAGGCAAAGATGTTACAAGTGTGGCTTCTTGTTTCAACCATTTCCCCATATCTAAGGGCCTTCCTGCTGCTTTTACTAATAATAAAGTATTTGGAATGGAAAAAATGGAGAAAATGAATAATAATGTAATAAATCCTCTAAAAAGAACCATGATATTTTATGTAAAATTAGTATGAAAACCCCTTTTTGGGCTTTGGTTTTTTTGAGAGTTTTGAAAGTATGAGAAATTTTATTGAGGTTGTTGAGATTATGGGAATGAAAATACAAGGTAGGTGGATGTATTTATAGGCATAGGGATATACTTTAATTAGGGTATTCAAAGAGTAAGAACTTATTTAAATGTTTATTTATTTAAGTTTGACTTGGAAAAATGTGTTTTTTAGATGTTGACTTGGCCATGGTAAGAACTAAGAATGTTGAATTGAAATTATTAACCTCATTTGTGACATACTCAAAAAGACACGAATTCTTGGGCACCAAACAAATGATAGAATATTGAGAAAATACATAAAGATCAATGTTGTTTATTGACTTCTTTACATACATGATACATGTAACTTGTTTGAATTGTATGCCATTGACGTGGAAAATAAAAAGTACTCTAGTAAAGAATTAAAAATTAACAACAAAAAGAAGAGAAAAATAAAAATAAAAATTCAAGTTAAACAAGGTATCTTCAGGATAGTTGTTGAAACAACTCGAGCTCATGCTTGAGTACGATAGTATAAATCTTTTAATTACTTTAACGGTATAATTTTTTTTGGAATTTTATAAATAAAGCAAGTCACCTGCTATAATTAACAAATAATGATAACTTAATAACATGAAAGAAAATATTAGTCAAATTAATTTTGTCAAAATTCGTTTGTTTTTTTCTCTCTTTTGACCAGGAAGAGGTCAAAGTCAGTACTACGTTGTTCCTCCTCCGTTAGTCTACTCCTCGTGAATACTATTTTATAGCTTGTAATTTCTTGGCAAGTTTGGAGTTTAACATGATATTATATAGAAAAGTGAATAGATGTGCCAATGACGATGGATAATAAATCAAATGTGAAGAATGGAAATAGTATATTCACGTTTGGAATATGTAAAAATGGATAGGAAAGTAAGTCATAAATGTTGATCCAATATTTAAAAGTCAAGCACGACAAGAGAGGGATATTAATGAAAGGTTATGAATCGATTTACAATTTATGCTACTGTAAAGTGGAAAGGTTTCATGAATATTTCAATAGAATGTTCAACTTAGGAGGCAAGGATTGTAACTATGGTCTTGGTTGGGATACATTTTTTTTAATTGAGTTTTTCATTAACTCTATATCTAAAATTGTTAGAAGAATCCAGAAGCTAGGAACAGAGGGAATCGAAATGAAGAAATGAAAATTAGATTCAACATTAAGTCTTCAATGTACAACACAGTACATTTATACATTGTAGCTTCTAACAAACTTAACTGACCGACTTATTACAAAGGTCACGTAAGGCACGTGACTTCAATACTCCTCCTCAAGCTGGAGGATGGTACACATCTAACACCCCTAGCTTGGATAACAGATAATGGTTTTGTGATTCGCCCAACCTTTTTGTAAAGAGATCAACTAGTTGATGTTGCTTCCCAAATATTCTGGTTGAATAAGCTCTTTTTTGATCTTCTCCCTAATGAAATGACAGTCATTCTCGATATGTTCCGTTCTCTCATGATATATTGGATTGACTGCAATTTGCATTGCTGCTTTACGGTCATTGAACAATTTTACTGGTGTTGATATGTCAACGCTTAATTCTTTTAATAGATCTTCTAGCCAAACTACTTCGATTACTGCTGCTGTCATACTTCTATATTCATCTTCAGCTGAACTTCTGCTTATGATTTGTTGTTTTCAGGATTTCCAAGATATCAAGGACTCCCCTAGCTTGATTTCATACCCTATTACTGATCTCCTTATATTTGGACAAGCATTCCGGTCTGAATCACATAAGACTACTAACTTCTATATATCAGCTCCCCTTTTAAGAGTATGCCTTGTCCAGGTGACCTCTTAATGTATCCTACCAATCTCAAGGCTGCATTCCAATGTAATAATTTAGGTTATTGCATGAATTGGCTCAGTACTTGCACTGCAAAACCGATGTCTGGCCCGGTTATGGTAAAATATGCAACTTGCCTACTAATTTTTGATAACTTCCAGCATCTATCAATTTCTCATCATCTAACTTCCCAAAATGAGTATCATACTCAACCGAAATGAGTTTAAGGTTGACCTCTAGTGGTGTGGTAACAAGTTTGGACCCACTCAACCCAATGTCTTCAAGCAATTCTAAAGCATACTTTCTTTGATTAAGCAGAATCCTAGAGTTAGACCTTAAAACTTCAATGCCCAGGAAAAATCTCAACTTTCCTAGGTCCTTTACTTTAGATCTGTTATGAAAAGTGTCTTTAGCTTCTTCAATCATCTTCTTGTTGCTCCCTGTGATGAGATATCATCTACATACACCAAGATTATGACTATATCATCTCCACCTTTCTTTGTGAATAGAGAATGATCATAAGAACTCTGCTTGTAGCCTGCTTCTACTAGGGCATAAGTGAGCTTGATGTTCCATTATTGAGAAGCTTGTTTTAAGCCCAAGAGTGACTTAAGTAGCTTGCATACCTTATACTCCCCCCCTCCCCGTCTGTGAAAACCTTGAGGTAAATCCATGTATGTATCTTAAAATAAATCTCCTTGTAGGAAAGCATTATTGACATCCATTTGTGAAAGATTGCAATCTCTCGAGGCTGCAATAGCTATCACTGTTCTCACATTTACCATCTTGGCAACTGGTGAGAATGTTTCATGATATTCTAAACCTTCTTGCTTTGTGTACCCTTTTGCTACTAACTTGGCCTTGGACTTGTCTATTCTCCATTGGCTTTGTACTTAACTTTATATATCCATTTATATCCCACAATATGTTTGCCTACTAGGAGATCAACAATTACCCAGATGTGATTTTCCTCCAAGGTAGTTATTTTCTACCTCATGGCTTCTATCCACTTCTAATCCTGAGATGACTCCTTAAAGTTTCTTGGTTCTACAACAGTTAAGACAAGACCAATGTAGGATTGACAAGATTCATGTAGATGGTCATAAGATATATGACCATTAATAGGATACCGAAGAAAGCTAAAGTTTTCTTCCTAGTAATATAGTCCTTCAGCTATGTATGAGGCATATAGACTCTACTAGGTCTACCCTTGATTGATTTTTGGTTATCATACAGATCCCTACACCTAACTCTTCAAGTTGATCACCTGCATTTTGGTCAACAGTCTTCTTACCTGCATCTTGTTCATTTGTGATAATCTATTGTTGGATCATCTCAGCTAGTGTGCTAGAATCTGAGATGTTATTAGTACTATTGGGACTGATATTTGCCTCAAAAATTGGCCAGCATTTTCTCTACATCTGTTGTATTCTCCAAATGTGTTCCTTCTGAAGAAGTGTCAGACACAATATCTTGTCCATTGTCTGAGCTGGTAATTTGAGGCCCTACTTCTGGTGTAGCAGATGTCATTCTTTCTGTTTGGGTTGGATCCAACAAGAATGAATCATCATCTTCATTGTCTCTATAGTTCATTTTCCTGAAACAAAAAATAGTTTCCCTGAAGGAAATATCTATGCTTATAAAAAAAGGACATAGATTCCAGGTCATAGAATCTATACACTTTTTGTGTTTTTGAATATCCTATAAATAATATTTTCTTTGCTCTTGAAACAAATTTATCTTCCCTTGGTAAAACACTGTCATAACACAAATATCCAAACACCCTCAAATGTGCTAGTTTTGGTGCTTTGCAATGAAGTATTTTATATGGTGACTTGCCTTTAAGGACTTATCGGAATTGAACTCTGTATTCTTAAGGCTCTTAAAACCTTTCAGATATGTATATATTTCCTTTCTACGATGCAATTTTTTCGAAGTGTATGGGCAACTACTCTAACGAATTATTCCAAGATAAAAAATTAAAGCACTACATTTAGACTTGAAGAATACTGTACCATTGTCTGAACTCAGTACTTTAAATTTCATACCAAACTGGTTCTTTATCATTAAAAAGAAATTAGTCTACACAACTATCACTTTACATTTAGATTGTATCAAATACACCCATGTATATCTACTATAGTCATTAATAATTGGAACAAAGTAATATTTTCTATCATATGTAGGCTGCTTCTAAGTGCCCCAAATAACTAGGTGTACAAGCTCAAAACTACAGTCTATTTTACTTGTGTTGTCTGAAATGTTATCCTGTTTTGCTTTGCCATTGGGCATATTTGACACTCCTATTGAGCATACTCATATGCTAAACCTTTCAAGGTGGGAATGTGCTGCATTGGTTTCATTTAGGGATGTCCTAACCTTTTATCTCATAATTTTGTGTTATAGTTATATTATTATTGCTGCTATGCTACTAGTTTTATTGCTTCTCTAAGGATATAAAGACCATCTATCTCTCTACCAATCCCCATCACCTTGCCACTGTGAAGACTATGTAAAAGACAGAAGTAAGGATAAAATTTAACTGTGCAAACAAGGTCCCTGGTCATTTTTGATAATTGAAAGTAGGTTGAACTTGAAGTCTAGCATATGTAGAACATTTTATCCTCTGTCCCTCTAGGATTATTGTACTTCCTATATCTATTATTTGTGACTTGTTTCTAGTTGGTACCTGTACTTTTCTACCTCCTCTCCTAGCTTATTGATATCAACTAGTTTCTACTTGCAGGATATGATATGATGAGAGGCCCATGAGTCAATGATCCATTCAAAAAGACAATCACTCGATAACATGAAAATAATACCTGCCATGTTGACTTTGCAATCACTAGTTGGGGATTTTTTCAGAAAGTCTACAAGCTTCTTATACTCCTCCTCTATAAAATAGTGGACTTGAGATTGAGTCTCAGTAGAATTGTGCCCTTCAGCAGAATTAATTCCTTCAACTGTTGCATTATTAGCATAGGTCTTGAAGCCACTAGCATCATTCTCCTAAATTGGCTTTCTTTTGCTCTTGAAGTCAGGTGGATATCCCACAATTTTATAGCAATTATCCTTTTGATGCCTCTTATACCCATAATGTTCATAGACTACACCAAACCTTTTGCCTTTAATCATTTATTCCCTGCCAGCTAACATAGTCAATGACTCCTTATTCATGTCCACTACATCAAGAGACCTTTGGCTTTCTTCTTGTATCACTAACGAATATGCTTCATTTGATAACACATAGGGTTTTAATAAAATTTGACTACGAATGTGAGCATAAGTCTCATTTAATCCTACTAGAAATCGTACTAGATGTTGCTGATAAAATATTTCAAAAAGTAGTTCTGATTCCTTACAATTACATTCTTTACCTAGTATTAAAGTTTTTTGTTAATCCCCTAAATCTTTCATTTCAGTAAAGTATGTGATAACATAACTAGTACCTTGAGTTAGGGTGCCAATTTGAGTCTATAGGTGATAGAATCTAATCAAATTAGATTTTCCAAACCTTTCCTTGAACTCAGCCTAGACCTTCGCTGCATTTGTTGCATAAACGATGCTCGACGACGTCTCCTGCGACACATATCTCCCAATCCATGAGAGAACTACAACATTACATTGCTCCCACAGATATGCTAATTCTCCTTTGTATAAGCTATTTACACATGTTCATTCTACAAAACCTAGCTTGTTCTTACCCAATAAAGCCAAACTCATCGATTTACTCTACAATCCATCATTTTCGGGGATGTTAGCTTGATATCTATTAGAATTGCTCCAGGCATATCAGATGGTTGAAAATAGATCGGATAACGATGGTAAATTTGAGGTGTTGAGGTTTTTCCCATGGCGGACAACTCTAGTTTTGATAATGGCGAACTAGCTGCTTGAAAAAGAAGATTCAAAGCCCCACTCGCTGCTCTGATACCATTTTAGAAGAATCTAGAATCTAAGAACATAGGGAATCGAAATAAAGAAATGAAAATCTGATTCAACATTAAGTCTTCAATGTACAACACTGTACATTTATACACTGTAACTTCTAACAAACTTAACTGACCGCCTTATTACACAAGTCACGTGAGGCACGTGACTTCAATAAAATTGGAATGCCAATTTGAATGGCATACATTTTTGACATATATATCAAATTATAAATTATTAAAAGCATTACCTTAATTTGATTTTCCATTACCGATACTATTCTTTAATCCTTTAATTATCCCTCTTCGTATTGTTGTTCATACTTAGATCTTCCGCCTCTATTTGTTTGTTTATTTATTTATTCTTTCTTTTGGTAGTTATTATAATTTAGATAAAAATAAATTACTAGATAAATGCATATTCCTTTTTCTTTTCCACAGATACATTCATTTTCGTGTATAAATAAATTGCACAATAAAGTAAAATTCTTGAGCATACCCTTCTTAAGTAAAATCCAAAATAAAAAAATATTACTATATCTTGTGGTAAATATTGGAATATAATAAAAACCACCAATTGAAGAATTTCTACCTTTCACACAAACATGAAAATACCAAGGAAATAACGTAACTTTATGTGCAACCGTACCTAAAAAGTACTACATATAATAAATAGTGTACATGAACTACAAGAAAAGTTATTCGTAAAATGTATTTGTGTGTAAGCATGTGCATTTCATAGTGTACATAGAGGCAGATCCAAGATTTGAAATTTATATGTTCATATTGTACTCTCAAATTAATATACAATAATAATTGAGTTCATAATTATATGTTTATTGATATTTAATAAATTTTTTAATAAAAATACAGGATCTCTGCAAAAATTATTAGGTTCCGAGAACCCAATAACTATGCTCTACACCTGCCATTAGGTATACGTATGCTTTAGATTAATTAATTATATCAAATTTAAAAATGATGAGAACGTGAAATCAGACAAAATAAGGCAGAACGCCAGAAAAAATTGAAGTTATCTTCCGGTCAATTGTCCACCTAATCAAATGCAAAAACACAGTAGAAATACATAACACACGCTGTTGATATGCTCGCAACGAAAGAAAGAAGAGCGACAAGGTTCAGTTTAGATTTGATTATTTGTAATATTAGAGCAAATTCCCCAAAAATTCCCCGGAATAATGAAGATAAAGACACTGGGCATTATATTAGTAAAATCACTTAATCGCTCAAAACCATGATTGGAGCTGTCAAAATAGGATGATCCGACTCAATCTAACCCAGGCCACATGGACTACAAACTATATTATCCCGACTTATAATTCGGTGGACGGTTATCAAAATGTTAGCCCAAACCAATGATACATGGGTCGTGGGGTAGCCCATTGGCTTTTCTAACTAGTTTGCCGTTTCGGCACTACTCTTTAGAAGAGGTAAATAAGTTCATAATGTAGCATAGATAAATGAGATTTTTACCTAGTTATACTATATTATAAACTTATTAATCACTTTTCTTTACGTTTCTTGAGAATTACATTATGTATCTATATTTACTATTTATGTACAAAATATTATAAAAGAATGATCCCTTAAATATAGGAGTTAATTTGTAACGTATCTCTAATCCCCATCTATCAGCTTTAGCCTCCTACAATCACTATTTTCTTCCTAATTTCAGAACAAAATAAAGTCATTCTCTCTTTCATACAAATCCATCAATCTCTCTCTCTCTCTCTCTCTCTCTCTCTCTTTTTATCTCTCTCTCTCTCTCTCTCTCTCTCTCTCTTTCTCTCTCTCTCTCTCTCTGTCTCTGTCTCTGTCTCTCTCTCTCTCTCTCATACAAATCAAACTATTATCCCTCTAAAATTGGAGAATCATATATTTTTCTGAATCAGTTCCACCAACAACCACTAAAAAGCTTCAACTATTGACAAATCCATCGACACTATCTCTGAAATTACAGGTAGAGAGATATTCCATTGACATACCATTAAAAGGTTTAAAACTTTGAATTAGTTATTTGAAGTTTACGAATTTGTAATTTCTTTGGACTGGATGTTCTTGAAAACGATTGTAAATATCTTTTAGAGTTTATATCTCAATTTGAAGGGAGATAGGTTAAGTTTAAAGTTGGTTTTAGGTTTAATTTCAGATGGAAAGTCGAGAAAGAAGAAGTTTTGGAATTGTATTATGATTGTATGATAAATGTGTCATAATTATATCTGAGTTTTATTTGATACATTAATACCTAAGATAATTTTGATACAATACTAATACTATTAAAATACAATAGTTTATCATAATTTAAGCTTAGGGTTGGTTCTACATAGATGTTTTAAATTGAAACATGAAAAAGATGAAGATAAAAAGTTGTATCATAATTTAGAATATTGTATCACGATTGCATCATAATTTATACCAAAAATAATATATGATACAATAATAATACAAGTATACTATGATATTCTATCAGTATAAGTTTAGAGTCGGGTTTAAGTTTTATAAGAATTATATATGAATTCTTTTAGGATTATATCAAATTTGTATCTTAATTATGAGCAGTTATGAATTCGTGATGAATTTCACACTTTGTATCACAAATATATGATAGTTATATATTAATTTATTAGTACCGTATGAAGTATTATTTGGAATACTAAGGTACCATCTATGAGTTAGATATAGCTGTGATACAAGTATGATATAATGATATTTTACGTATTGATGTATCTGATACAATTTTAATACAATTATGATACAATTATAATACAATTATGATACAATTATCATACAATTCCTGAATATTTCTTCATTTTTAGTGTTGTCCAATCTCCCAGCAGAAGAACAATGCAATTGATGATTTAATAATATAAATCTATTAGCAATGGTAGAAAGAGAGAAGATGGAGTTTTTGAGCGTTGATTAATGAATTTTATTGTAAATAAAGAAGGAGAGAGAAGAGGAGAGGAAAAAAAGAAAGAAATAATATATTTGGACCCGCTTAATTGAAGGCACTAATAATGAGGTGAGAGCCTTTTAAGGATCAATCTACATAATTTGTAAAACAAATCTAAATACTTATTAAAAATTACAAAACATAAATAATATTGGTAAATAAATTTCTAATAGAGTATAGTTAGGTAAAAATCCCTAGATAAATAAATATTCCTTCTAATCTAATAAGTCATAAAGGCATAGTTATTAGATGTTACACATGTTGAAGATCATAAGTTTCAATTTTTTGATTTGAAAATACAGTATTTAGTCAAATACAATTATATAAAAAAGAAATTGAAGGAATATTACAAATACAAGATGTGTGGATATTGCAAGAACTGGAAAATAGGCAACTAACTCTACAACCATGCAAATGGTGTGAGCTATAATACACGAAATCTGGAAATTATCCTGAATTTCCTTTTATGGACCTTAAACGCAAAAAATAAGGAACAACCATGGCAAGTGATGACTATTATTTATTAGGCCATTATTGATGGGCATGCAAAGTTTTAGGAAATTAAGGACCGGTCGCTCAAATTTATGCAGATGACACCTCTAAAACGCCAAAAAGAGGAACGTTCATGGCTAAACGGCGACTATTTCTCATTAGATCATTTTTGATGCGCTGTCAAAATTTTAAGAGATTCAAGACTGGCCACCCAAATTTATGCAGATGACATGGAATATAGAAATAGAAATTTGGGAATTGTCTTGAATTCTTATTTTCTGACCCTAAAACGCCAAAAAATAAGAACGGTCATGTCTAAGAGATGACTATTTTTCATTAGGTCATTTTTTATCTGCCTGCAAAATTTTAGGAGATTTAAGGCCAGTTGCCTTAGTTCACGCAGATGATGTGGACTACAACACACAAAAATTTGAGAATCGTCTCAAATTGCTATTTATGGCCCTAAAACACCACAATACAAGGACCGTTCATAGAAAATAGGTGCCTATTATTCATTAGGTCATTTTTATGAGCATCCAATATTTTAGCAGGTTCGGGGCCGGTCGCCCGAATTCATGTAGATGACGTGGACTATAACACACGAAAATATAAGAATCGTCCTTTATTCCTATTTTATGTCCCTAAAATGCCAATAAATGAGGGACAATCTTGCCGAAATGATGACTATTGTTCATTTGTTCGATTTTGATGGGTCTGCAAAATTTTAGGAGATTTGAAATCGGCTGCCTGATTCATACATATGGCGTAGAATATAACACACGAAAATCTCAGAATCATCCTTAATTCTAGTTTTATGGACCTAAAATGCTAAAAAATGAGGATCAGTCATGGCGAAGCGGTGAACATTATTCAATAGGTTGTTTTTGATAGGCCCAATGTAACGACCCGACCGGTCATTTTGAGTACTAGCCCTCCATTCAGCAGTCGTAGACAATGAACAACTATATTTTAGGTATTATGACTCGTACACGTGGTCGGAATTTAGTTTTGGGAAGTCCGGAGTTGAATTGGGAAGAGAATTCTTATTTCAGAAGCTTAAGTTAAAAGAAATGAACTAGGATTGGAATTATGAGTAAACGACCTTGAAATCGGGATCCGAAGGTTCCAACAGGTTTGTATGATGATTTCAGACTTGGGCGTATGCCCGGTGCGAGTTTTGGATAATCTGGGAGCATTTTGGCATCTATCGTGGAAGTTAGCATTTTAGAAAAAATTTCATAAGTTTGGCTTGAAGTACGTTTCATTGTTATCAATGTTCGTTTAGGGTTCTGAGACTGGAATAACTCCATATGGTGATTCTGGAGCTGAGAGCGCGATCGGAAGTGAATTCGGAGGTCCGTAGACCATTTTGAAGCCATTTGGCTAAAGATAGAAAATTGAAGGTTTTTGGAGAGTTTGAACAAGGGGTTGACTTTTTGATATCGGGGTCGGAATTAAATTTCAGAAATTGTTGAAGGTGTGTAATGTCAATTATGATTTGCGAAAAATTTTTTTGAGGTCAATCGGACGTGATTTGTTAGGTTTAAACATCGTAAATAGAAGTTGGAAAGTTCAAAGGTCATGAAGCTTGAATTGGGTTGTAATTCATGAATTTAGTATTGTTTGTTATGGTTTGAGCCCATGAGCAATTCCGTAATGTGTTTTGGGACTGGTTGGGTCCCGGGGGCATCGGGTGGATTCCGGGTGGTTAACGGATCGATTTGGGAAGTTGAAGAACAGCTGAAGGGATCTGGTTATTGGTATTTTCGCTTCTGTGGAAATGGGACCACATAAGTGGCCCTGCAAAAGCGAGGAAGTAACCGCATAAGCGGTTGGCAGTGAAAGGGTGCAGGGACCGCTTACTATGTCAGGTATCCGCAAAAGCGGTAGGGGGCACCGCATAAGCGAAATGGTCCGAAGGGTCGTGGGTCGCACATGCGGTCAAAGTTCCGTAGAAGCGGGACCTCATATGCAAAAGGAGCATCGCAGAAGCGAAAAGGGGCTAAGCGAGGGAAGCCGTAGAAGTGGCCTATTTTACGCAAAAGCGGAGCCGCATAAGTGTCTATAAATCTGTAGAAGTGAAAATTGCTAGAGCAGTAAGGTTGTTTTAAATCAGAATTTTGGTTCATTCCCCCAATATACATGGCTTGGGGGCGATTTTTGGAGAGCTTCAAGGAAGATTTTCACCATCAATGTTAAGTTAAGCTACTACTACTTATTCCCAAGTTAAATTCAAGATTATACCATAAAATTGGACATGAGAATTAGAGTAAATATTGGGGTTTTGGTTGGAAACCTAGAAAATTATAAACTTGTATTTTAGCCACGCTTTTGAGTATGTAATTGGGATAAATTCATATATTTGAGTTCCTAAGGTCATCGGTAACATTTATCTTTGAGAAATTTTGGATTCCGGGCATGTGGGCCCGAGGGCCCGAGGGCATTTTGATCATTTCACTAAACAAAATTGGAAACTTGTATAATCTGAATTGTTAACAAGTATTTGAGTATATTCTAATTAGTTTGTCGTTAATTGACTAGTTTTGGTGCATTGTGCGTTGGTTCAAGCTTTCCAAAGGATGTAGAATGCCGATTGCGAGTCTTCGGAGCAAGGTGAGTCTCCTTTCTAATCTTGTAAGGGGGAATTTACCCCATAAGTGAGTTAAATTGGTTATGTGCTCCTATTTATGGGGGCTACGTACGCACGAGGTGACGAGAGTCCGTGCGTAGCTACTATCATGCTATTGCCAGGGTAGTCTAGGACCCAAACACATGTTATACTTGAATAAATTATGAACTCATTGATGACTTGAATTATTTAAATAACCTTTGATTAGTAAATAAATTTTAAAAAAGAGATTAAACATCGTTTCCTGAATTATTAAACTGAGAATAGGCTTACTTGGATAATTGCTCCACAATGAAATTTTGACTGATTGTCTGTGTGTGTGTGTGTTTATTTTGGACCGAGCCGAATGCCTCTACAGATTAATAGATGCATATATAGGAGCGCCGTCGACCCTTGGCAAGTTCACATTTATTTATATTGGATTGGGCCGTCGCCTCAGTATGATTTGCACATGCTTGTATTGCTACCTGGGCTTGTTTAAGTCATTACATGCCTCCCTATGGCTCGACATCATCTTGTTAAAAATGAAAAAAAATCTTGGAAAAATTTCCTATGAAAGAATTATGTGTTTACTTGTTTCCTCTATCTGGATAAAAATCATGTTAGAAAATAAATCCATTGTTATGTATATTGGCTTTAGAGTCACCTGAGATCGATCTTTTGTGAAAAAGGCTTTGTATCCTGGTTAAGGATTCTTGATCACTTTTAAGTGTTGGTGCGACCGATGGTTGGAATGAGCGGACTTGATATTTATTTCAGAGGATTGTGTAAGTGTGGCATGTAGTCCCTTGATTGACTAAGGAGTTAAGCATGTATAAGGATTATGGTAATAACAATCGTTTGAGAAACTATGCCTGGAGGGCACTTTGTTATTGGGTCATGAACTGGGGAGGTTGCTCCGGTTATGACGGTTGTTCTTATGTGTCATGAGGAAAAGAGAGTTACTATGGACCTTTGAAAGGTTATTAGCCAAGTTGGTGCATTCAGAAATCGGCTTAAGATCAGTAGATCGAATTATATGTGAGCAGGGCCTTATATCAGGCCAGTTGTGTATGTGTCAGTGAGCATTCCTTATGGAGGAACAGACAGGGTGTTAGTCTGTCATCAACTATCCCAGGTAATAGTGTGTTGCACCGTATGAGTTGTGAGACGGCTTGGTAAATTTTTATATGTTAAGATTCCGCGTGGCGATGATGTTATGTGAACAGAATGGCTCTTGAGATTCAGATTGTGTATCGCACCTTAGTTGTGCTTGAGTTTGTAGCCTATAGCGCTATGTTTCCTCAGGGATGGTATTATGCACTTAGTGTGCTTACGATCAAAATTCGATAATTTTATTGTAATGAGCAGATTTAGCTCGAAGTGCAATCTCCTTATGTGAGATCTATTTGTGGATCGGGTGGCACGCCGCTATGGGTATGTTATTTGGATCGGGTTGCACACCGCAATAGTGTGATGTCGAGTCTAGTTTTCTATATGTTATTCCTTTGTGTGTTTCATTTCCTATCTTCTGCGGAAAGTTCGTATTAGTGCGGGGGATGGAAATTCATCCCAGAGTTCATTTTCTTTTAGCATTGCATTCGAATTGGTGGCCTATTGGCGCATGGTAGCATCATATGAGGTTTTAACAATTTCTGGTGTGGCTTAGTGCTTTAGCAGATGTATCAGATGGGACAAGATCCCTTGATCTAGGATCCTATGCAATCTAGTTATATGAGGTATATTACGGAGATAAGACTATTATTGGGTTCAGAATGAGGGAAAGGCCTTGTCGGGAGTGTAGACCTGATGTGTTGTTGACTCGGCAATTAATTATGAATGTTGGTACATCCCTTCCATCGCGGCGGTACGGTAAAGGTTAGAGTAAGGCATGTATACGTCATGGGGTGCAATTGGAGCATCAAATCAGTAGAATTTTGGCGAAGTTGATTAGAGAATATTATTGTGGGCCTGTGGATTTAGTGTTGCAAACTAAGGATTCAGCAAAGTTATGTTGTTATGTTTGAGTACATCATGTAGCGATTCATATGATAATCGTAGGTTGGAAACAGGCCCGGCATAGGATTCTGGATGTTGGAATCGGTCCCTAAGGCTTATTTTCTGGAACAAAAGGGAATATTTTCAAGATTTATCGAGCTTATGTGTTCAGCTAAGTTGTGGTAGCACGGGAAGGTGCGTGAGGTGCTAAACAGTGACTTCAGACTACTCTAGTACCGTTCTCAGCACGTTCGAGGACGAACGTATGTTTAAGTGGGAGAGAATGTAACGACCCGACCGGTCATTTTGAGTACTAGCAGTTTATTCACCAGTCGAAGACCATGAACAACTATATTTCAGGTATTATGATTCGTACGCGTGGTCAAAATTTAGTTTTGGGAAGTCCAGAGTTGAATTGGGAAGAGAATTCTCATTTTGGAATCTTAAGTTGAAAGAAATGAACTAGGATTGGAATTCAAAGTGAACGACCTCAGAATCGGGATCCGAAGGTTCCAGCATGTTTGTATGATGATTTCAGACTTGGGCGTATGCCCGGTGTGGGTTTTGGATAACCCGCGAGTGTTTTGGCATCTATCGTGGAAGTTAGCATTTTAAAAGAAATTACATAAGTTTGGCTTGAAGTGCATTTCAGTGTTATCAATGTCCATTTGCGCTTCCAAAATTGGGAATAGCTCCGTATGGTGATTCTGGAGTTGGGAGCACGATTAGAAGTGAATTCGGAGGTCCGTAGACCATTTTGAAGCCATTTGGCTAAAGATAGAAAATTAATGGTCTATGGAGAGTTTGACTGGGGGTTGACTTTTTGATATCTGGGTCGGAATAAAATTCTACAAATTGGAGTAGGTCCTTAATTTCAATTATGATTTGCATGCAAAATTTGAGGTCAATTGGACGTGATTTGTTAGGTTTAAACATCAGAAATAGAAGTTGGAAAGTTCAAAGTTCATAAAGCTTGAGTTGGGGTGTAATTCATGAATCTAGCATTGTTTGTTATGGTTTGAGGCCTCAAGCAATTCTGTAATGTGTTTTGCGACTGGTTGGTATGATTGGTTGGGGTCCCGACGGCCTCAGGTGGATTCCGGGTGGTTAACGGATCAAATTGGGAAGTTGAAGAACAGCTGAAGGGATCTGGTTGCTGGTATTTCCGCTTTTGCGGAAATGGGACCGCAGAAGCGGCCCCGCAAAAGAGAGGAAGTAACTGCAGAAGCAGTTGGCAGTGAATGGGAGTAGGGACCGCTTATGCGGTCAGGTATCCGCAAAAGCGGAGGCACAAAAGCGGCATGGGGCACTGTAGAAGCGAAATGGTCCGAAAGGTTGTGGGCCGCAGATGTGGTCAAGGTTCCGCAGAAGCAGGACTGCATCTGTGGAAGGAGCATTGCAGGAGTGAAAGGGCGCTAAGCCAGGGAAGCCGCAGAAGCGGCCTATTTTATGCAAAAGCGGAGCCACATAAGCAGCTATAATTCCGCAGAAGCGAAAATTGCTGGAGCAGTGAGGTTGTTTTAAATCAGGATTTGGTTCATTTCCCCCATTTTACATGGCTTGGGGGCGAATTTTGGAGAGCTTAAAGGAAGGTTTTCACCATCATTTTTAAGATAAGCTACTACTACTTATTCCCAAGTTAAATGCAAGATAATACCATAAAATTAGACATGAGGATTAGAGTAAATATTGGGGTTATGGTTGGAAACCTAGAAAATTATAAACTTGTATTTTTGCCACGATTTTGAGTATGGACTTGGGAGAAATTCATATATTTGAGTTCCTAAAGTCATGGGTAACCTTTATCTTCGAGAAATTTTGGATTCCGGGCACATGGGCCCGAGGGCATTTTGGTCATTTTACTAAACAGAGTTGGAAACTTGTATAATCTGAATTGTTAACAAGTATTTGAGTATATTCTCATTAGTTTGTTGTTAATTGGCTAGTTTTGGTGCATTGTGCATTGGTTCAAGCTTTCGAAAGAATGTAGAATGCCGATTGCAAGTCTTCGGAGCGAGGTGAGTCCCGTTTCTAATCTTGTGATGGGGAATTTACCCCATAAGTGAGTTAAATTGGTTATGTGCTCCTATTTGTGGGGGCTACGTACGCACAAGGTGATGAGAATCCGTACGTAGCTACTATCATGCTATTGTCCGGATAGTCTAGGACCCAAAAGTATGTTATACTTGAATAAATTATGAACTCATTGATGACTTGGATTGTTTAAATCACCTTTGATTAGTAAAGGAATTTAAAAAAAAAGATTAAACATCATTTCCTGAACTATTAAACAGAGAATTGACTTAGTTGGATAATTGCTCCATATTGAAATTTTGACTGATTGTGTGTCCATATGTGTGTTTATTTTGGACCGGGCCGAATGCCTTGGCAGATTAATAGATGTATCTATAGGCGCACCGTCGTCCCTCGTCAAGTGCACATTTATTTGATTTGGATCGAGCCATCACCTCGGTATGATTTGTGCATGTTTATATTGTTGCCTTGGCTTGTTTAAGTCGTTACATGCCTCCCTCTAGGTCGAGATCATCTTGTTAAAAATGAAAAGAAATCTTGGAAAAATTTCTTATGAAAGAATTATGTGTTTACTTGTTTCCTCTATCTGGATAAAAATCATGTTAGAAAATAAATCCACTATTTGATATGTATACTGAGAACAAATAATCGGCGGACCATTAGAGTGTGTCAAAGTTGGCTATCTCGTCTCTACCCCTTCGGGATTAGGCGGGACACTCACTAAGTACACGTTGATTACGTACTCATACTACACTTCTATTCATTTTTGTTGCACATGTATGTATACCTCTAGCAGCCTATTGGGCGTAGCAGCATGGACGACGCTGGGACTAGGTGATCTGCATCATTTGAGACGACCGCAGCTAGAGTAGTTCCTTCCAATGTACTTTATTTACTTCCCATCCATTGTATTCCTGGCGGATGTTGTATTTTACTTCTCTTATCAGTAGTCGCTCATGTACTTGTGACACCGGGTTCTGGGATGGTTTACAACGGATTTGTACAAATCGTCATTATCTAAATTTGAATTTTAGTAGTGAACTTTTATTTATAAAAATGGAAGGAAAAATCTTAGATTTTCAAAAGTATTAAAAGAGGAAATTAATTGGTAATCTAATTGGCTGGCTTGATAGCGGTGTCCTGCAGCACCGTGATCCTTAGTGGATTTTGAGTCGTGACACCCAAATGTTTTAGGAGAATTTGTGCAGGTCTCCCTAATTCATGCAAATGGCGTGGACTATAGCACACAAAAATTTGAGAATTGTCCTAAAATCCTGTTTTATGGCCCTAAAATGCTAGAAAATGAGGAATGGTCATGACGAAGCGATTACTACTATCTATTAGGTCATTTTTGATAGGCCCGCAAAATTCAAGCAGACGACGTGGACTATAGCACACAAAAATTTGGGAATTGCCTTGAATTCTTATTTTATGGCCTTAAAATAAAAAAAGAGAAACGATCATGGGGAAGTAGTGAATATTGTTCATTATGTTGTTATTAAGGCCCCCCAATATTTTAGGATATTTATGGCCAATCACCTGAATTCATGTTGATGACATTGGTTATAGCACATGAGAATATGAGAATCTTCTTGAATTCTTGTTTTATAGCCCTAAAATTACAAAAGAATGAGGAACAATCATGGCGAAGTGATGACTATTATTTATTAAGTCATTTTTTTGACGTGCCCGCAAACTTTTAGGAGATTAGGGGTCGATAGCCTGAATTCATACATATAGTGACTATGCACATGGAAGTCTGGAATCTTACGAAATTCTTGGTTTATTGCCCTAAAATAACAAAAAATGAAGACAAAGGTCATGACGAAGTGATGACTATTATTCATTAAGTCGTTTTTGATGGGCCCGTAAAATTTAGGATATTTTGGGCCGGTTGCCCGAATTCATGTAGATGGCATGAACTTATAACACACAAAAATATTGGAATCGTCATAAATTCCTATTTTAAGGCTCGAAAATGCCAGAATCAAGGAAGAATCATAGTGAAACGATGACTATTATTCATTAGGTCATATTTGATGGGTACGTAAAATTTTAGGAGATTCGGAGACAGTTGCACGAATTCATACAGATGCCATAGATTATAACACGCAAAAATCTGGGAATCGTCTTGAATTTCTATTTTATGGCCCAAAAATGCAAAAAAAAAAAATGAGAAAAGTTCGTTGAAAAGCGATGAATATTGTTAATTAGATCATTTTTATGGGCCCGTAAAACTTTTGGAGATTCGGGATCGGTAACCTGAATTCATGCAGATGGCATGATTTATAACACACAAAAATTTAGAATCATCCCGAATTCCTGTTTTATGGGCCTAAAATATTAATAAATGAGAAACTATCATGCATAGCGATGACTACTTTTCATTAGGTCATTTTTATTGGCCTGAATTTTTTTAGGAGATTTAAACCTTCACCTTGAAGAACGTTGTCTCCCTATCAGCATCTCCGTGGATAGTAAGTATTCCCCCATCTCTTGTCATCTTAATCTTTTTTTGTAACGAAGAAGGAAGAGCGTCGCCCGAATTCATACATATGGCATATAGTACACAAAAATATGAGAATCGTCTTAAATTCCTATTTTATGGCACTAAAATGCCAAACAACAAGGAAAGGTCATGTGGAAGCGATGAATATTGTTAATTAGGTTGTTTTTATGGGCATGGCAAATTTTAGGAGATTTGGGGCCGGTTGCCCGAATTCATGCACATGGCTTGGAGTATAGCATAAGAAAATCTGGGATTGGTCTTGAATTGCTATTTTATGGTCCCAAAAAGCCAAAAAATGAGGAACGATCATGGTGAAGCAATGGCTTTATAGGCCATTTTTGATGGACCCGTAAAACTTAGGAAATTCGGGGCGGTTGTCCCAATTCATGCATATGGCGTGGACAAAAAGTTGGATATTGTCTTGAATTCCTGTTTTATGACACTAAAATGAAAAAAATGAGGAACAATCAAGAAGAAGCGATGAATATTATTCATTATGTTATTTTTGATGGGCCCGCAAATTTTAGGAGTTTTGGAGCCTTTTGCCCGAATTCATGCGGCTGGCGTGGACTATAACGCCCGAAAATCTAAAAACCATCTTGAATTCCTATTTTATTGCCTTAAAATGCCAGAAAATGAGGAACGGTCATGGCGAACCAATAATATTTTTCATTAGTTCGATTTTGATAGGCACGCAAAATTTTAGGAGATTTAGGGCTGGTCACCTTAAGTCATGCAGATAGCGAGGACTATCACATGAAAATTTTGGAATCGTCCAGAACTTCCGTTTTATGTTCCTAAAATAAAAAAATAGAGGAATGGTCATGGAGAAATGATGATTAGTATTTATTAGGTTATTTTTATGGGCCCGTTGTTTAAATTAAAGTTTGAATTGTTTACGGCTAAGTGTGATGACCCAGCCCGTCATCATGTGAGTTATCACCTCGTTATCCCCGTTAAATGCTTGTTAATGTTTCAATATGCATGTTTGGCGAGTTTGAGTCAATTCGGGTTGAGTTTAGTTGGAAATGAGACAAAAAGTCTCTTAGAAGAAGGAATAGTTGGGAAAAGTCAACTGGACGTTGACTTGTGAGTTAGAGAGCTCGGAATCGAATTCTAATGATTCGGTCAGCTTCGGGAGGTCATTTATGAGCTAGGAAAGCGATCGGAAGTGAATTTGGAGGCCCGGTGTAGTTTTAGGCTTGAATTGGCTAAGGTTGAATTTTGGCGAAATCCGAGCGGTAGGTGAGATTTTGATCCGGGAGTCGGAATGGAATTCCGAAAGTTGCAGTAGCTTCGTTAGGTGATTTTGGATGTGCCTGCAAAATTTCAGGCCATTCGGAGGTCGTTTGGCCGGGCTTTTGATCGAATGTCGATTTCGGAAGTTTTGAAGAAACTTAGGCTTAAATCCGTGTGTAATTAGTGATTTTGATGTTTAGGATGGTGTTTTTATGATTGGAACAAGTTTGAATCATGTTATGGAGTATGTTGGTGGTTTTAGTTGGGGTCCCGGGGCCTCGGGGTGAATTCGGGGGTCCAAACGGACCATTTTGAGCCAAAAGGGGCTGCTGGAATTGCTGCAATAAAATTGCAGGTATTTTGTTCTCTGCGATCGCGGCCATTGCCACGCGATCGCGTAGTGTATCGAGTTGAGGCTGGGAGATTGTTCTTCGCGATCGCAGGAGTAGTGATGCGATCGCGTTAGGTTGAGTGTTTGTTCATCGCGATCGCGGGTCGGTCGATGCGATCGCGTAAGGTCGTGTTCTTGAGCAAGTGCGATCGCGACCCCTTTGATGCGATCGCGTAGGGTCGCTGAGTTGAGCACTGCGATCGCGTCCAGGTTCACGCGATCGCGTAGAGGAAAGTTGGCAGCCAGGTTTTTGTGCATCGCGATCGCGAGCCCAGGGCTGCGATCGCGTAGAGTAAACGACCCAGGCAGTGAATTAAAACCAGAAAACATTTCATTACGGGTTTCATTTCATAAACCCCCATTTTTGAAGCCTAGAGAGAGGAAGTGAAGGGAAATAGCTGGGAAATCATCGGGGTATTGTCGGAGGTAAGTTTCGTGGTTTAATTACACGCTTTTATCATGAAAATCATGAAGTATTTCTATGAAAATGGAGGATTTAAGGTGGGTTAAGCCCTAGGCCTAAAATTGTAGAAAAATACCGATTTGGGCGGGCAAATGGAGTCCGAATTTGGTAAATTTGATATGCCTAGACTCGTATTGAGACGAGGGTTCCGAATATATAACTTTTATAATTTTTCGAGAAGCGCACCAAAAGTCGGGTTTTGACAACTTGTGGGTTTTGATATAATTTGGGTTATTTCGAATGAATTGCGTGAAATTAGCATATATTGATGCATTCTCTATGATTTTGAGCAGATTTGGCATTCGAGGAGATTGATTTGCGAGGCAAGCGCAAGGCGGATTGAAGCTTCTACCGGTTCGAGGTGAGTGGTAGTAGTAAATGATGTACTGAGGGTTTGAAACCCCGTACTAGCACTTCACAGTGCTATATTGAGATGAGACACGCGTCTTATGATGGGCGTGATGACATTGTGATTGGGGACTTGGACTTGGTCCTTCCCGGCTAATAGAATACTGTGTTGTATGACTGTTAATGAGATTATAACTGTGCAATAGGGCTAATAGCCATGTTTGGGGCCTTGTGCCGATCTGTAGAGCATTAGGGAACCTATAGAGCTAGGTGACCCGTATATCGTGTTGGAAACATTCACTCAGCCGTAG